>JAHBBA010001266.1:44144-260644 GCA_018806925.1 Skeletonema costatum
TTTCTCTTCTTTTAGATCAGGCTAATCGCACGGAAAACTTCTGTTCGGCTGGTTAACTGTTTACTAGCCGCAGTTTGACCACACGCTAACGTAAACAAACACCGCCGAGTGTTCTGGATCCCGATTGTTATGATATAGACTGCAGCTTCCAGCTTGGTTCGTCTTTGAGGTGATGGTAAATTATTCTTGAATCTAAGTTTTTATGTATCGTCCTTACGGGGCCTGTGTGCGCTTGTTTGGCTCGCCCTCGTCGGCGCGGCGCGGTAATGGATAGAAGAAAGTGTTTCTAGGTTAGGCGTAATGTAATATAAACATGAAGTAGCATGCTACCTGCAAGCCAGCTCAATCACGCCTGCTTCTGCTTTCTCTACTTGGCTCGATCTGTCGGCTGGAGGAGATTTGTACCTTTTTTTTCCTTCTGTTGTTTTCGGTTACTATGGTATGATGGTAGAGATTTTAGACGAGCCGCTGCGCGCTGCGGCTCGAATCGGCCGGCTCTCTGGCTCTGAATCTTTTGTGGCGGTGAACCACCCGAGGCGGAGGAGGAGGGGCAGCAGCCTCAACCAACACATCGCCATTTTATCGCCAAAGTTTGGTCGTGCTTTTTTCCTCGGCCAAGCAAGATGTGTCTTGAGTCTTGTGTGTTTGGGCTCATTGCTTCTAGGCCCCTTGCGTTGAACTCCTGGACCAATTGCTCCTCTCACAATTTCACCAAAAAGCAACAAAACAAACATCAACAAAATACTACCAATTTATTAACATCTATTCACAACACAACACTTACACATACAAAACAATGGGTCGTTATTACCAATTTGAAACTCCGCCTTCCGCCTCATTACATTGCCGCCTTTTTGAGCTGGTACCAACGATCTCTCTCCTGCTGGAATTCAAGTCCTTCTTTTACAACGTCCACCACAAGGGTTTAAACTATCTTCCCAAGGACGAGAAATTTATTGGAGGCGATGGCATGATGCATTTGAAAGCAGTAACACCTGTGACACGTGAAGAAATATATCAATTACATTCAAAGCACTACGCCAGCGGACAAAAAGTAACTTTGATCCACTTCAGGAAGATCGGTTTGGACTGCGTAGATATCAAGGTTCGCCTTGTGAATGGCAAAGAGGAGACCACCGTTCGTGTAGTCAATACACTCTCAAATAGCCAGGTTGTCCTATCCCGAGAGATTGATGAGTCCTTCCCATTGCTTGTCCTTGGAGCTAAATGCGCAAATGTAGTATACAAGTGGAAAGAGGTCGGCACCTATCAAACAATTATGTAGACATCTCGTTACGGAAAAGAGGAGAGATCATAAACCATTCATAAACATAAATAACTACTCATGTGTCGTCAAACAAACAGTCTCTGCATCAACTCCCACAACTACTCCCACATCCATGCCCATCCCCACTCTTAGCCCAGCAACGAAAGCTTGCTGGCCGAGGGAAGAATTCGTCTGCCACGATAAGTGTATTGCAAATAATATGCAAAGCAGAAAGTCCGCTGGCAGCAAGATTAAGCTCGGCGCAAGCTGAAGTGCGCCAAATCTCTCTTATCTGGCCGTTCCAATAATCCATTGCTGGCATCATTTTCTTTTCTTGACCAAATGAGTTCAGCTTTTCCGTAGCAGGCTCAGTGGCATATCTGCGATGCTCCACCACCTGTCGCGTCTAGTTCTCATTTTCGGTGCTTTTGCAAGTTGATCGCTGCCCATCCTCCCCAAAGGTCCGGCCGATCTTAATCTTCAGTACGTCATGAGAAGAGATATCATCCCATTCCGAGGATGTATAGAAATGCAGAAGCGCCACGTGAAGGAAGACAACAGCTAGTGCTACGATAACGATAAGGTTGAGAAGTCGCGATGAGATGAAGAAGATGCGGTTTGATCTCATCGTCTGCCATGATAAGTATGGTGCATGCTACCTTCTTCGTAGATTTTGTTGAAATGACATGATTGACATGTGTGGGCGTATGATATGTACAGTTTATAGTATTTGCATCGACCTTCACCGTCAGGAACGACCATACCACGGTGACAGCACCGCTTCCCGTCTGCTCAGCGAAGTTAAGCACTGTCGGGCCAGGTTAGTACTACGGTGGGGGACCACGTTGGAATCCCTGGTGTTGTTCTTTTGCTCCTTTTTGCTTTCATGTCAGCCTTGCTTGCATGCATTCTATGCCCTTCCTTTTTATTTTGCTCGGGCGGCCTTCATTCCTTCTTTTGCTCGAATAGATTGGTGGCCGGCTACTTCTACTTATGCATGCATGCATGCAATATTGTTATTATAGCGTAGGATCTCGTGGGACTTTTCATGCTACGTGCTGAACAACTCTCGTAAGAAGCCATCCTTCATCAAGGATGTGAGTGAGTTCTTCGTCCAACCGCTCGTAGAGTTGCTGTCTGGGAGTTGCCTGATTCATGTAGGACTTTTGCCATCTCGTCACTAGAAGAACCATCGTGCCTTCTCTCTCTTTTGCCATTCAATCCTAATAGGATCGCAGGGATGGGTGATGGGTTCAAGAAATCGTATGGTCTATGGTACCTACAACTCTCTGGGCGTTCTCGACCGAAGTTTTCTCTTCTTTTAGATCAGGCTAATCGCCCGGACTTCTGTTCGGCTGGGTTAACTTGTTACTCGCCGCAGTGACCCACGTAAACAAACACCGCCGAGTGTTCTGATATGACTGCAGCTTCCAGCTTCGGTCGTCTTTGAGGTGATGGTAATATTATTCTTGAATCTAAGTTTATATCGTCTTTACGGCGCTGTTTGGCTCGCCCTCGCTCGGCGCGGGGTAATGGATAGAAGCAAAGTGTTTTCTAGGTAGCGTAATGTAATATAACATGAAGTAGCATGCTACCTGTCAAGCCAGCTCAAGCACGCCTGCTTCTGCTTCTACTGGCTCAGATCTGTCAGGCTGTAGGGAGGTACATATGTATGCATGGTAGAGAGCCGCTGCGGCTCGATCGGCCGGCTGGCTGAATCTTTTGTGCGTGACCACCGAGGCGGAGAGGAGACAGGCAGCTCACCAACATCGCCATTATCGCCAAATTTTGGTCGTGCTTTTTCTCGGCCAAGCAAGATGTGTCTTGCGTGTGGGTGTGGGCTTGCTTCTTGCGCTTGCGTTGAACCTACCAATGCTCTCACAATTTCACAAAAGCAAAAACATCAACAACTACCAATTTAACATCTATCAACAACACAACACACTACAATAACAATGTCGTCTTACCAATTTGAACTCGCCTTCCGCCAATACATTGCCGCCTTTGACGGTACCAACGATCTCTCTCCTGCTGAATTCAAGTCTCTCTTTGACAACGTCCACCACAAGGGTTTAAACTATCTTCCCAAGGACGAGAAATTTATTGGAGGCGATGGCATGATGCATTTGAAAGCAGTAACACCTGTGACACGTGAAGAAATATATCAATTACATTCAAAGCACTACGCCAGCGGACAAAAAGTAACTTTGATCCACTTCAGGAAGATCGGTTTGGACTGCGTAGATATCAAGGTTCGCCTTGTGAATGGCAAAGAGGAGACCACCGTTCGTGTAGTCAATACACTCTCAAATAGCCAGGTTGTCCTATCCCGAGAGATTGATGAGTCCTTCCCATTGCTTGTCCTTGGAGCTAAATGCGCAAATGTAGTATACAAGTGGAAAGAGGTCGGCACCTATCAAACAATTATGTAGACATCTCGTTACGGAAAAGAGGAGAGATCATAACCATTCATAAACATAAATAACTACTCATGTGTCGTCAAACAAACAGTCTCTGCATCAACTCCCACAACTACTCCCACATCCATGCCCATCCCCACTCTTAGCCCAGCAACGAAAGCTTGCTGGCCGAGGGAAGAATTCGTCTGCCACGATAAGTGTATTGCAAATAATATGCAAAGCAGAAAGTCCGCTGGCAGCAAGATTAAGCTCGGCGCAAGCTGAAGTGCGCCAAATCTCTCTTATCTGGCCGTTCCAATAATCCATTGCTGGCATCATTTTCTTTTCTTGACCAAATGAGTTCAGCTTTTCCGTAGCAGGCTCAGTGGCATATCTGCGATGCTCCACCACCTGTCGCGTCTAGTTCTCATTTTCGGTGCTTTTGCAAGTTGATCGCTGCCCATCCTCCCCAAAGGTCCGGCCGATCTTAATCTTCAGTACGTCATGAGAAGAGATATCATCCCATTCCGAGGATGTATAGAAATGCAGAAGCGCCACGTGAAGGAAGACAACAGCTAGTGCTACGATAACGATAAGGTTGAGAAGTCGCGATGAGATGAAGAAGATGCGGTTTGATCTCATCGTCTGCCATGATAAGTATGGTGCATGCTACCTTCTTCGTAGATTTTGTTGAAATGACATGATTGACATGTGTGGGCGTATGATATGTACAGTTTATAGTATTTGCATCGACCTTCACCGTCAGGAACGACCATACCACGGTGACAGCACCGCTTCCCGTCTGCTCAGCGAAGTTAAGCACTGTCGGGCCAGGTTAGTACTACGGTGGGGGACCACGTTGGAATCCCTGGTGTTGTTCTTTTGCTCCTTTTTGCTTTCATGTCAGCCTTGCTTGCATGCATTCTATGCCCTTCCTTTTTATTTTGCTCGGGCGGCCTTCATTCCTTCTTTTGCTCGAATAGATTGGTGGCCGGCTACTTCTACTTATGCATGCATGCATGCAATATTGTTATTATAGCGTAGGATCTCGTGGGACTTTTCATGCTACGTGCTGAACAACTCTCGTAAGAAGCCATCCTTCATCAAGGATGTGAGTGAGTTCTTCGTCCAACCGCTCGTAGAGTTGCTGTCTGGGAGTTGCCTGATTCATGTAGGACTTTTGCCATCTCGTCACTAGAAGAACCATCGTGCCTTCTCTCTCTTTTGCCATTCAATCCTAATAGGATCGCAGGGATGGGTGATGGGTTCAAGAAATCGTATGGTCTATGGTACCTACAACTCTCTGGGCGTTCTCGACCGAAGTTTTCTCTTCTTTTAGATCAGGCTAATCGCCCGGACTTCTGTTCGGCTGGGTTAACTTGTTACTCGCCGCAGTGACCCACGTAAACAAACACCGCCGAGTGTTCTGATATGACTGCAGCTTCCAGCTTCGGTCGTCTTTGAGGTGATGGTAATATTATTCTTGAATCTAAGTTTATATCGTCTTTACGGCGCTGTTTGGCTCGCCCTCGCTCGGCGCGGGGTAATGGATAGAAGCAAAGTGTTTCTAGGTAGCGTAATGTAATATAACATGAAGTAGCATGCTACCTGTCAAGCCAGCTCAAGCACGCCTGCTTCTGCTTCTACTGGCTCAGATCTGTCAGGCTGTAGGGAGGTACATATGTATGCATGGTAGAGAGCCGCTGCGGCTCGATCGGCCGGCTGGCTGAATCTTTTGTGCGTGACCACCGAGGCGGAGAGGAGACAGGCAGCTCACCAACATCGCCATTATCGCCAAATTTTGGTCGTGCTTTTTCTCGGCCAAGCAAGATGTGTCTTGCGTGTGGGTGTGGGCTTGCTTCTTGCGCTTGCGTTGAACCTACCAATGCTCTCACAATTTCACAAAAGCAAAAACATCAACAACTACCAATTTAACATCTATCAACAACACAACACACTACAATAACAATGTCGTCTTACCAATTTGAACTCGCCTTCCGCCAATACATTGCCGCCTTTGACGGTACCAACGATCTCTCTCCTGCTGAATTCAAGTCTCTCTTTGACAACGTCCACCACAAGGGTTTAAAACTATCTTCCCAAGGACGAGAAATTTATTGGAGGCGATGGCATGATGCATTTGAAAGCAGTAACACCTGTGACACGTGAAGAAATATATCAATTACATTCAAAGCACTACGCCAGCGGACAAAAAGTAACTTTGATCCACTTCAGGAAGATCGGTTTGGACTGCGTAGATATCAAGGTTCGCCTTGTGAATGGCAAAGAGGAGACCACCGTTCGTGTAGTCAATACACTCTCAAATAGCCAGGTTGTCCTATCCCGAGAGATTGATGAGTCCTTCCCATTGCTTGTCCTTGGAGCTAAATGCGCAAATGTAGTATACAAGTGGAAAGAGGTCGGCACCTATCAAACAATTATGTAGACATCTCGTTACGGAAAAGAGGAGAGATCATAACCATTCATAAACATAAATAACTACTCATGTGTCGTCAAACAAACAGTCTCTGCATCAACTCCCACAACTACTCCCACATCCATGCCCATCCCCACTCTTAGCCCAGCAACGAAAGCTTGCTGGCCGAGGGAAGAATTCGTCTGCCACGATAAGTGTATTGCAAATAATATGCAAAGCAGAAAGTCCGCTGGCAGCAAGATTAAGCTCGGCGCAAGCTGAAGTGCGCCAAATCTCTCTTATCTGGCCGTTCCAATAATCCATTGCTGGCATCATTTTCTTTTCTTGACCAAATGAGTTCAGCTTTTCCGTAGCAGGCTCAGTGGCATATCTGCGATGCTCCACCACCTGTCGCGTCTAGTTCTCATTTTCGGTGCTTTTGCAAGTTGATCGCTGCCCATCCTCCCCAAAGGTCCGGCCGATCTTAATCTTCAGTACGTCATGAGAAGAGATATCATCCCATTCCGAGGATGTATAGAAATGCAGAAGCGCCACGTGAAGGAAGACAACAGCTAGTGCTACGATAACGATAAGGTTGAGAAGTCGCGATGAGATGAAGAAGATGCGGTTTGATCTCATCGTCTGCCATGATAAGTATGGTGCATGCTACCTTCTTCGTAGATTTTGTTGAAATGACATGATTGACATGTGTGGGCGTATGATATGTACAGTTTATAGTATTTGCATCGACCTTCACCGTCAGGAACGACCATACCACGGTGACAGCACCGCTTCCCGTCTGCTCAGCGAAGTTAAGCACTGTCGGGCCAGGTTAGTACTACGGTGGGGGACCACGTTGGAATCCCTGGTGTTGTTCTTTTGCTCCTTTTTGCTTTCATGTCAGCCTTGCTTGCATGCATTCTATGCCCTTCCTTTTTATTTTGCTCGGGCGGCCTTCATTCCTTCTTTTGCTCGAATAGATTGGTGGCCGGCTACTTCTACTTATGCATGCATGCATGCAATATTGTTATTATAGCGTAGGATCTCGTGGGACTTTTCATGCTACGTGCTGAACAACTCTCGTAAGAAGCCATCCTTCATCAAGGATGTGAGTGAGTTCTTCGTCCAACCGCTCGTAGAGTTGCTGTCTGGGAGTTGCCTGATTCATGTAGGACTTTTGCCATCTCGTCACTAGAAGAACCATCGTGCCTTCTCTCTCTTTTGCCATTCAATCCTAATAGGATCGCAGGGATGGGTGATGGGTTCAAGAAATCGTATGGTCTATGGTACCTACATCTCTCTGGGCGTTCTCGACCGAAGTTTTCTCTTCTTTTAGATCAGGCTAATCGCCCGGACTTCTGTTCGGCTGGGTTAACTTGTTACTCGCCGCAGTGACCCACGTAAACAAACACCGCCGAGTGTTCTGATATGACTGCAGCTTCCAGCTTCGGTCGTCTTTGAGGTGATGGTAATATTATTCTTGAATCTAAGTTTATATCGTCTTTACGGCGCTGTTTGGCTCGCCCTCGCTCGGCGCGGGGTAATGGATAGAAGCAAAGTGTTTCTAGGTAGCGTAATGTAATATAACATGAAGTAGCATGCTACCTGTCAAGCCAGCTCAAGCACGCCTGCTTCTGCTTCTACTGGCTCAGATCTGTCAGGCTGTAGGGAGGTACATATGTATGCATGGTAGAGAGCCGCTGCGGCTCGATCGGCCGGCTGGCTGAATCTTTTGTGCGTGACCACCGAGGCGGAGAGGAGACAGGCAGCTCACCAACATCGCCATTATCGCCAAATTTTGGTCGTGCTTTTTCTCGGCCAAGCAAGATGTGTCTTGCGTGTGGGTGTGGGCTTGCTTCTTGCGCTTGCGTTGAACCTACCAATGCTCTCACAATTTCACAAAAGCAAAAACATCAACAACTACCAATTTTAACATCTATCAACAACACAACACACTACAATAACAATGTCGTCTTACCAATTTGAACTCGCCTTCCGCCAATACATTGCCGCCTTTGACGGTACCAACGATCTCTCTCCTGCTGAATTCAAGTCTCTCTTTGACAACGTCCACCACAAGGGTTTAAACTATCTTCCCAAGGACGAGAAATTTATTGGAGGCGATGGCATGATGCATTTGAAAGCAGTAACACCTGTGACACGTGAAGAAATATATCAATTACATTCAAAGCACTACGCCAGCGGACAAAAAGTAACTTTGATCCACTTCAGGAAGATCGGTTTGGACTGCGTAGATATCAAGGTTCGCCTTGTGAATGGCAAAGAGGAGACCACCGTTCGTGTAGTCAATACACTCTCAAATAGCCAGGTTGTCCTATCCCGAGAGATTGATGAGTCCTTCCCATTGCTTGTCCTTGGAGCTAAATGCGCAAATGTAGTATACAAGTGGAAAGAGGTCGGCACCTATCAAACAATTATGTAGACATCTCGTTACGGAAAAGAGGAGAGATCATAACCATTCATAAACATAAATAACTACTCATGTGTCGTCAAACAAACAGTCTCTGCATCAACTCCCACAACTACTCCCACATCCATGCCCATCCCCACTCTTAGCCCAGCAACGAAAGCTTGCTGGCCGAGGGAAGAATTCGTCTGCCACGATAAGTGTATTGCAAATAATATGCAAAGCAGAAAGTCCGCTGGCAGCAAGATTAAGCTCGGCGCAAGCTGAAGTGCGCCAAATCTCTCTTATCTGGCCGTTCCAATAATCCATTGCTGGCATCATTTTCTTTTCTTGACCAAATGAGTTCAGCTTTTCCGTAGCAGGCTCAGTGGCATATCTGCGATGCTCCACCACCTGTCGCGTCTAGTTCTCATTTTCGGTGCTTTTGCAAGTTGATCGCTGCCCATCCTCCCCAAAGGTCCGGCCGATCTTAATCTTCAGTACGTCATGAGAAGAGATATCATCCCATTCCGAGGATGTATATGTATAGAAATGCAGAAAGCGCCACGTGAAGGAAGACAACAGCTAGTGCTACGATAACGATAAGGTTGAGAAGTCGCGATGAGATGAAGAAGATGCGGTTTGATCTCATCGTCTGCCATGATAAGTATGGTGCATGCTACCTTCTTCGTAGATTTTGTTGAAATGACATGATTGACATGTGTGGGCGTATGATATGACATGTACAGTTTATAGTATTTGCATCGACCTCGATCGTCAGGAACGACCATACCACAGTGACAGCACCGCTTCCCGTCTGCTCAGCGAAGTTAAGCACTGTCGGGCCAGGTTAGTACTACGGTGGGGGACCACGTTGGAATCCCTGGTGTTGTTCTTTTGCTCCTTTTTGCTTTCATGTCAGCCCTTGCTTGCATTCTATGCCCTTCCTTTTTATTTTGCTCGGGCGGCCTTCATTCCTTCTTTTGCTCGAATAGATTGGTGGCCGGCTACTTCTACTTATGCATGCTTGCATGCATGCATACATACAATATTGTTATTATAGCGTAGGATCTCGTGGGACTTTTCATGCTTGTTGTGTGTTTTGCCTCCTTTGCCTTTGACTGTTGTGCTTTTGATCCTTGCTCCTATTTGTGCCTTTGCTTTGCCCGTTTGTGCGTTTGTTGCTTGCTTGCTATGCCTATATGTGACTTTGCTGGTGTTGGCCTTTTTTCTTTGCTTTTTTGCTTGCTTTTTGTTGTGCCTTTGTTTGTGCCCGCTACCTGCTTGCTACCGGCTTGAGCTGCGTTTCTTTCGGTGCTGAATCCTTGTGCCTTGTTGTCGGTTCGGTCACCGAGGCGCTCCCTGGGCCGGTGACTGCTGGCCCGGCGGGGGTGGTACCGTTTCTCTTTGAGGCTGAACAACTCTCGTAAGAAGCCATCCTTCATAAGGATGTAGTGAGTTCTTCGTTTCAAACCGCCGTCGAGTTGTGTCTGGGAGTTTTGCCTTGATTCATGTAGGACTTTGCCATCTCGTCACTAGAAGAGAACCATCAGTGCCTTCTCTCTCTTTTTGCCATTCAATCCTCAATAGGATCGCTAGGGAAGTGGTGATGGGTTCAAGAAATCGTTTTCCTGTATGGTCGATGGTACCTACTACCTCTCTGGGCGTGCTCGACCGAGTTTTCTTCTTCTTTGGATCAGGCTAGATCGCCCGCGACTTCCTGTTCGGCTGGTGGTTACTTGTTACTCGCCCCGCAGTGAAACCCACGTCCACAAACACCGACCGAGGTGTTTCTGATATGACTGCAGCGTCCAGCTTCGGTCTCCGTCATTTGAGGTGCTGGTAATATTATCTTGAATACTAAGTTTTGTATATTCGTCTGTTACGGCGCTGTTTGGCTCGCCCTCGCTCGGCGCGGTGGTATATGGATAGGCAGCAAAGGGTTTTCTAGGTAGCGTAATGTAAATATAACATGAAAAGTAGCTTGTCTACCTGTCAAGCAGCGCTCAAGCACGCATGCTTCTGCGTTCTACTGGGCTCAGAGTCTGTCAGGGCTTTTCTGTAGGGAGGTACATAGGGATCGGTACTGATGGTACATATGTATGCATGGTTTCGAGTAGAGAGCCGCTGCACTGACGGCTCGATTCGGCCGGCTGGCTGAAAATCTTTTGGGGCGTGTGACCACCGATGGCGGCGAGAGGAGACCAGGCAAGCTCACCAACATCGCCATTATCGCCAAAGTTTTGGTTCGTGCTTTTTCTCGGCCAAGCAAGATGTTGTCTTGGCGTCGTGGGGTGTGGGCTTGCTCTCTGCGCTTGCGTTTGTTTGTGTGTTTGGTGTGGTTTGAATGTTTGGTGTGTGTGGTTGTTGTTGATTTGGGTGATGGCGGTGTTTGGGATTTTTGTGATTGGTGGGAACCGAATGTGGATTGGTGTGGTTGAATGATTGATGGTGTTGTGAAGCTTTTCTCCCCTTTGGATTTGTTTGATTTTTGAATTTGTTGTTTTGAACCCTACAATGCTTCACAATTTCACAAAAGCAAAAACATCAACAAACTACCAATTTAACCATCTATCAACAACACAACACACTACAATAACAATGTCGTCTTACCAATTTGAACTCGCCTTCCGCAATACATTGCCGCCTTTGACGCGTACCAACGATCTCTCTCCTGCTGAATCAAGTCTCTCTTTGACAACGTCCACCACAAGGGATTTAAACTATCTTCCCAAGGACGAGAAATTTATTGGAGGCGATGGCATGATGCATTTGAAAGCAGTAACACCTGTGACACGTGAAGAAATATATCAATTACATTCAAAGCACTACGCCAGCGGACAAAAAGTAACTTTGATCCACTTCAGGAAGATCGGTTTGGACTGCGTAGATATCAAGGTTCGCCTTGTGAATGGCAAAGAGGAGACCACCGTTCGTGTAGTCAATACACTCTCAAATAGCCAGGTTGTCCTATCCCGAGAGATTGATGAGTCCTTCCCATTGCTTGTCCTTGGAGCTAAATGCGCAAATGTAGTATACAAGTGGAAAGAGGTCGGCACCTATCAAACAATTATGTAGACATCTCGTTACGGAAAAGAGGAGAGATCATAACCATTCATAAACATAAATAACTACTCATGTGTCGTCAAACAAACAGTCTCTGCATCAACTCCCACAACTACTCCCACATCCATGCCCATCCCCACTCTTAGCCCAGCAACGAAAGCTTGCTGGCCGAGGGAAGAATTCGTCTGCCACGATAAGTGTATTGCAAATAATATGCAAAGCAGAAAGTCCGCTGGCAGCAAGATTAAGCTCGGCGCAAGCTGAAGTGCGCCAAATCTCTCTTATCTGGCCGTTCCAATAATCCATTGCTGGCATCATTTTCTTTTCTTGACCAAATGAGTTCAGCTTTTCCGTAGCAGGCTCAGTGGCATATCTGCGATGCTCCACCACCTGTCGCGTCTAGTTCTCATTTTCGGTGCTTTTGCAAGTTGATCGCTGCCCATCCTCCCCAAAGGTCCGGCCGATCTTAATCTTCAGTACGTCATGAGAAGAGATATCATCCCATTCCGAGGATGTATAGAAATGCAGAAGCGCCACGTGAAGGAAGACAACAGCTAGTGCTACGATAACGATAAGGTTGAGAAGTCGCGATGAGATGAAGAAGATGCGGTTTGATCTCATCGTCTGCCATGATAAGTATGGTGCATGCTACCTTCTTCGTAGATTTTGTTGAAATGACATGATTGACATGTGTGGGCGTATGATATGTACAGTTTATAGTATTTGCATCGACCTTCACCGTCAGGAACGACCATACCACGGTGACAGCACCGCTTCCCGTCTGCTCAGCGAAGTTAAGCACTGTCGGGCCAGGTTAGTACTACGGTGGGGGACCACGTTGGAATCCCTGGTGTTGTTCTTTTGCTCCTTTTGCTTTCATGTCAGCCTTGCTTGCATGCATTCTATGCCCTTCCTTTTTATTTTGCTCGGGCGGCCTTCATTCCTTCTTTTGCTCGAATAGATTGGTGGCCGGCTACTTCTACTTATGCATGCATGCATGCAATATTGTTATTATAGCGTAGGATCTCGTGGGACTTTTCATGCTACGTGCTGAACAACTCTCGTAAGAAGCCATCCTTCATCAAGGATGTGAGTGAGTTCTTCGTCCAACCGCTCGTAGAGTTGCTGTCTGGGAGTTGCCTGATTCATGTAGGACTTTTGCCATCTCGTCACTAGAAGAACCATCGTGCCTTCTCTCTCTTTTGCCATTCAATCCTAATAGGATCGCAGGGATGGGTGATGGGTTCAAGAAATCGTATGGTCTATGGTACCTACAACTCTCTGGGCGTTCTCGACCGAAGTTTTCTCTTCTTTTAGATCAGGCTAATCGCCCGGACTTCTGTTCGGCTGGGTTAACTTGTTACTCGCCGCAGTGACCCACGTAAACAAACACCGCCGAGTGTTCTGATATGACTGCAGCTTCCAGCTTCGGTCGTCTTTGAGGTGATGGTAATATTATTCTTGAATCTAAGTTTATATCGTCTTTACGGCGCTGTTTGGCTCGCCCTCGCTCGGCGCGGGGTAATGGATAGAAGCAAAGTGTTTCTAGGTAGCGTAATGTAATATAACATGAAGTAGCATGCTACCTGTCAAGCCAGCTCAAGCACGCCTGCTTCTGCTTCTACTGGCTCAGATCTGTCAGGCTGTAGGGAGGTACATATGTATGCATGGTAGAGAGCCGCTGCGGCTCGATCGGCCGGCTGGCTGAATCTTTTGTGCGTGACCACCGAGGCGGAGAGGAGACAGGCAGCTCACCAACATCGCCATTATCGCCAAATTTTGGTCGTGCTTTTTTCTCGGCCAAGCAAGATGTGTCTTGCGTGTGGGTGTGGGCTTGCTTCTTGCGCTTGCGTTGAACCTACCAATGCTCTCACAATTTCACAAAAGCAAAAACATCAACAACTACCAATTTTAACATCTATCAACAACACAACACACTACAATAACAATGTCGTCTTACCAATTTGAACTCGCCTTCCGCCAATACATTGCCGCCTTTGACGGTACCAACGATCTCTCTCCTGCTGAATTCAAGTCTCTCTTTGACAACGTCCCACCACAAGGGTTTAAAACTATCTTCCCAAGGACGAGAAATTTATTGGAGGCGATGGCATGATGCATTTGAAAGCAGTAACACCTGTGACACGTGAAGAAATATATCAATTACATTCAAAGCACTACGCCAGCGGACAAAAAGTAACTTTGATCCACTTCAGGAAGATCGGTTTGGACTGCGTAGATATCAAGGTTCGCCTTGTGAATGGCAAAGAGGAGACCACCGTTCGTGTAGTCAATACACTCTCAAATAGCCAGGTTGTCCTATCCCGAGAGATTGATGAGTCCTTCCCATTGCTTGTCCTTGGAGCTAAATGCGCAAATGTAGTATACAAGTGGAAAGAGGTCGGCACCTATCAAACAATTATGTAGACATCTCGTTACGGAAAAGAGGAGAGATCATAACCATTCATAAACATAAATAACTACTCATGTGTCGTCAAACAAACAGTCTCTGCATCAACTCCCACAACTACTCCCACATCCATGCCCATCCCCACTCTTAGCCCAGCAACGAAAGCTTGCTGGCCGAGGGAAGAATTCGTCTGCCACGATAAGTGTATTGCAAATAATATGCAAAGCAGAAAGTCCGCTGGCAGCAAGATTAAGCTCGGCGCAAGCTGAAGTGCGCCAAATCTCTCTTATCTGGCCGTTCCAATAATCCATTGCTGGCATCATTTTCTTTTCTTGACCAAATGAGTTCAGCTTTTCCGTAGCAGGCTCAGTGGCATATCTGCGATGCTCCACCACCTGTCGCGTCTAGTTCTCATTTTCGGTGCTTTTGCAAGTTGATCGCTGCCCATCCTCCCCAAAGGTCCGGCCGATCTTAATCTTCAGTACGTCATGAGAAGAGATATCATCCCATTCCGAGGATGTATAGAAATGCAGAAGCGCCACGTGAAGGAAGACAACAGCTAGTGCTACGATAACGATAAGGTTGAGAAGTCGCGATGAGATGAAGAAGATGCGGTTTGATCTCATCGTCTGCCATGATAAGTATGGTGCATGCTACCTTCTTCGTAGATTTTGTTGAAATGACATGATTGACATGTGTGGGCGTATGATATGTACAGTTTATAGTATTTGCATCGACCTTCACCGTCAGGAACGACCATACCACGGTGACAGCACCGCTTCCCGTCTGCTCAGCGAAGTTAAGCACTGTCGGGCCAGGTTAGTACTACGGTGGGGGACCACGTTGGAATCCCTGGTGTTGTTCTTTTGCTCCTTTTTGCTTTCATGTCAGCCTTGCTTGCATGCATTCTATGCCCTTCCTTTTTATTTTGCTCGGGCGGCCTTCATTCCTTCTTTTGCTCGAATAGATTGGTGGCCGGCTACTTCTACTTATGCATGCATGCATGCAATATTGTTATTATAGCGTAGGATCTCGTGGGACTTTTCATGCTACGTGCTGAACAACTCTCGTAAGAAGCCATCCTTCATCAAGGATGTGAGTGAGTTCTTCGTCCAACCGCTCGTAGAGTTGCTGTCTGGGAGTTGCCTGATTCATGTAGGACTTTTGCCATCTCGTCACTAGAAGAACCATCGTGCCTTCTCTCTCTTTTGCCATTCAATCCTAATAGGATCGCAGGGATGGGTGATGGGTTCAAGAAATCGTATGGTCTATGGTACCTACAACTCTCTGGGCGTTCTCGACCGAAGTTTTCTCTTCTTTTAGATCAGGCTAATCGCCCGGACTTCTGTTCGGCTGGGTTAACTTGTTACTCGCCGCAGTGACCCACGTAAACAAACACCGCCGAGTGTTCTGATATGACTGCAGCTTCCAGCTTCGGTCGTCTTTGAGGTGATGGTAATATTATTCTTGAATCTAAGTTTATATCGTCTTTACGGCGCTGTTTGGCTCGCCCTCGCTCGGCGCGGGGTAATGGATAGAAGCAAAGTGTTTCTAGGTAGCGTAATGTAATATAACATGAAGTAGCATGCTACCTGTCAAGCCAGCTCAAGCACGCCTGCTTCTGCTTCTACTGGCTCAGATCTGTCAGGCTGTAGGGAGGTACATATGTATGCATGGTAGAGAGCCGCTGCGGCTCGATCGGCCGGCTGGCTGAATCTTTTGTGCGTGACCACCGAGGCGGAGAGGAGACAGGCAGCTCACCAACATCGCCATTATCGCCAAATTTTGGTCGTGCTTTTTCTCGGCCAAGCAAGATGTGTCTTGCGTGTGGGTGTGGGCTTGCTTCTTGCGCTTGCGTTGAACCTACCAATGCTCTCACAATTTCACAAAAGCAAAAACATCAACAACTACCAATTTAACATCTATCAACAACACAACACACTACAATAACAATGTCGTCTTACCAATTTGAACTCGCCTTCCGCCAATACATTGCCGCCTTTGACGGTACCAACGATCTCTCTCCTGCTGAATTCAAGTCTCTCTTTGACAACGTCCACCACAAGGGTTTAAACTATCTTCCCAAGGACGAGAAATTTATTGGAGGCGATGGCATGATGCATTTGAAAGCAGTAACACCTGTGACACGTGAAGAAATATATCAATTACATTCAAAGCACTACGCCAGCGGACAAAAAGTAACTTTGATCCACTTCAGGAAGATCGGTTTGGACTGCGTAGATATCAAGGTTCGCCTTGTGAATGGCAAAGAGGAGACCACCGTTCGTGTAGTCAATACACTCTCAAATAGCCAGGTTGTCCTATCCCGAGAGATTGATGAGTCCTTCCCATTGCTTGTCCTTGGAGCTAAATGCGCAAATGTAGTATACAAGTGGAAAGAGGTCGGCACCTATCAAACAATTATGTAGACATCTCGTTACGGAAAAGAGGAGAGATCATAACCATTCATAAACATAAATAACTACTCATGTGTCGTCAAACAAACAGTCTCTGCATCAACTCCCACAACTACTCCCACATCCATGCCCATCCCCACTCTTAGCCCAGCAACGAAAGCTTGCTGGCCGAGGGAAGAATTCGTCTGCCACGATAAGTGTATTGCAAATAATATGCAAAGCAGAAAGTCCGCTGGCAGCAAGATTAAGCTCGGCGCAAGCTGAAGTGCGCCAAATCTCTCTTATCTGGCCGTTCCAATAATCCATTGCTGGCATCATTTTCTTTTCTTGACCAAATGAGTTCAGCTTTTCCGTAGCAGGCTCAGTGGCATATCTGCGATGCTCCACCACCTGTCGCGTCTAGTTCTCATTTTCGGTGCTTTTGCAAGTTGATCGCTGCCCATCCTCCCCAAAGGTCCGGCCGATCTTAATCTTCAGTACGTCATGAGAAGAGATATCATCCCATTCCGAGGATGTATAGAAATGCAGAAGCGCCACGTGAAGGAAGACAACAGCTAGTGCTACGATAACGATAAGGTTGAGAAGTCGCGATGAGATGAAGAAGATGCGGTTTGATCTCATCGTCTGCCATGATAAGTATGGTGCATGCTACCTTCTTCGTAGATTTTGTTGAAATGACATGATTGACATGTGTGGGCGTATGATATGTACAGTTTATAGTATTTGCATCGACCTTCACCGTCAGGAACGACCATACCACAGTGACAGCACCGCTTCCCGTCTGCTCAGCGAAGTTAAGCACTGTCGGGCCAGGTTAGTACTACGGTGGGGGACCACGTTGGAATCCCTGGTGTTGTTCTTTTGCTCCTTTTTGCTTTCATGTCAGCCTTGCTTGCATGCATTCTATGCCCTTCCTTTTTATTTTGCTCGGGCGGCCTTCATTCCTTCTTTTGCTCGAATAGATTGGTGGCCGGCTACTTCTACTTATGCATGCATGCATGCAATATTGTTATTATAGCGTAGGATCTCGTGGGACTTTTCATGCTACGTGCTGAACAACTCTCGTAAGAAGCCATCCTTCATCAAGGATGTGAGTGAGTTCTTCGTCCAACCGCTCGTAGAGTTGCTGTCTGGGAGTTGCCTGATTCATGTAGGACTTTTGCCATCTCGTCACTAGAAGAACCATCGTGCCTTCTCTCTCTTTTGCCATTCAATCCTAATAGGATCGCAGGGATGGGTGATGGGTTCAAGAAATCGTATGGTCTATGGTACCTACAACTCTCTGGGCGTTCTCGACCGAAGTTTTCTCTTCTTTTAGATCAGGCTAATCGCCCGGACTTCTGTTCGGCTGGGTTAACTTGTTACTCGCCGCAGTGACCCACGTAAACAAACACCGCCGAGTGTTCTGATATGACTGCAGCTTCCAGCTTCGGTCGTCTTTGAGGTGATGGTAATATTATTCTTGAATCTAAGTTTATATCGTCTTTACGGCGCTGTTTGGCTCGCCCTCGCTCGGCGCGGGGTAATGGATAGAAGCAAAGTGTTTCTAGGTAGCGTAATGTAATATAACATGAAGTAGCATGCTACCTGTCAAGCCAGCTCAAGCACGCCTGCTTCTGCTTCTACTGGCTCAGATCTGTCAGGCTGTAGGGAGGTACATATGTATGCATGGTAGAGAGCCGCTGCGGCTCGATCGGCCGGCTGGCTGAATCTTTTGTGCGTGACCACCGAGGCGGAGAGGAGACAGGCAGCTCACCAACATCGCCATTATCGCCAAATTTTGGTCGTGCTTTTTCTCGGCCAAGCAAGATGTGTCTTGCGTGTGGGTGTGGGCTTGCTTCTTGCGCTTGCGTTGAACCTACCAATGCTCTCACAATTTCACAAAAGCAAAAACATCAACAACTACCAATTTAACATCTATCAACAACACAACACACTACAATAACAATGTCGTCTTACCAATTTGAACTCGCCTTCCGCCAATACATTGCCGCCTTTGACGGTACCAACGATCTCTCTCCTGCTGAATTCAAGTCTCTCTTTGACAACGTCCACCACAAGGGTTTAAACTATCTTCCCAAGGACGAGAAATTTATTGGAGGCGATGGCATGATGCATTTGAAAGCAGTAACACCTGTGACACGTGAAGAAATATATCAATTACATTCAAAGCACTACGCCAGCGGACAAAAAGTAACTTTGATCCACTTCAGGAAGATCGGTTTGGACTGCGTAGATATCAAGGTTCGCCTTGTGAATGGCAAAGAGGAGACCACCGTTCGTGTAGTCAATACACTCTCAAATAGCCAGGTTGTCCTATCCCGAGAGATTGATGAGTCCTTCCCATTGCTTGTCCTTGGAGCTAAATGCGCAAATGTAGTATACAAGTGGAAAGAGGTCGGCACCTATCAAACAATTATGTAGACATCTCGTTACGGAAAAGAGGAGAGATCATAACCATTCATAAACATAAATAACTACTCATGTGTCGTCAAACAAACAGTCTCTGCATCAACTCCCACAACTACTCCCACATCCATGCCCATCCCCACTCTTAGCCCAGCAACGAAAGCTTGCTGGCCGAGGGAAGAATTCGTCTGCCACGATAAGTGTATTGCAAATAATATGCAAAGCAGAAAGTCCGCTGGCAGCAAGATTAAGCTCGGCGCAAGCTGAAGTGCGCCAAATCTCTCTTATCTGGCCGTTCCAATAATCCATTGCTGGCATCATTTTCTTTTCTTGACCAAATGAGTTCAGCTTTTCCGTAGCAGGCTCAGTGGCATATCTGCGATGCTCCACCACCTGTCGCGTCTAGTTCTCATTTTCGGTGCTTTTGCAAGTTGATCGCTGCCCATCCTCCCCAAAGGTCCGGCCGATCTTAATCTTCAGTACGTCATGAGAAGAGATATCATCCCATTCCGAGGATGTATAGAAATGCAGAAGCGCCACGTGAAGGAAGACAACAGCTAGTGCTACGATAACGATAAGGTTGAGAAGTCGCGATGAGATGAAGAAGATGCGGTTTGATCTCATCGTCTGCCATGATAAGTATGGTGCATGCTACCTTCTTCGTAGATTTTGTTGAAATGACATGATTGACATGTGTGGGCGTATGATATGTACAGTTTATAGTATTTGCATCGACCTTCACCGTCAGGAACGACCATACCACAGTGACAGCACCGCTTCCCGTCTGCTCAGCGAAGTTAAGCACTGTCGGGCCAGGTTAGTACTACGGTGGGGGACCACGTTGGAATCCCTGGTGTTGTTCTTTTGCTCCTTTTTGCTTTCATGTCAGCCTTGCTTGCATGCATTCTATGCCCTTCCTTTTTATTTTGCTCGGGCGGCCTTCATTCCTTCTTTTGCTCGAATAGATTGGTGGCCGGCTACTTCTACTTATGCATGCATGCAATATTGTTATTATAGCGTAGGATCTCGTGGGACTTTTCATGCTACGTGCTGAACAACTCTCGTAAGAAGCCATCCTTCATCAAGGATGTGAGTGAGTTCTTCGTCCAACCGCTCGTAGAGTTGCTGTCTGGGAGTTGCCTGATTCATGTAGGACTTTTGCCATCTCGTCACTAGAAGAACCATCGTGCCTTCTCTCTCTTTTGCCATTCAATCCTAATAGGATCGCAGGGATGGGTGATGGGTTCAAGAAATCGTATGGTCTATGGTACCTACAACTCTCTGGGCGTTCTCGACCGAAGTTTTCTCTTCTTTTAGATCAGGCTAATCGCCCGGACTTCTGTTCGGCTGGGTTAACTTGTTACTCGCCGCAGTGACCCACGTAAACAAACACCGCCGAGTGTTCTGATATGACTGCAGCTTCCAGCTTCGGTCGTCTTTGAGGTGATGGTAATATTATTCTTGAATCTAAGTTTATATCGTCTTTACGGCGCTGTTTGGCTCGCCCTCGCTCGGCGCGGGGTAATGGATAGAAGCAAAGTGTTTCTAGGTAGCGTAATGTAATATAACATGAAGTAGCATGCTACCTGTCAAGCCAGCTCAAGCACGCCTGCTTCTGCTTCTACTGGCTCAGATCTGTCAGGCTGTAGGGAGGTACATATGTATGCATGGTAGAGAGCCGCTGCGGCTCGATCGGCCGGCTGGCTGAATCTTTTGTGCGTGACCACCGAGGCGGAGAGGAGACAGGCAGCTCACCAACATCGCCATTATCGCCAAATTTTGGTCGTGCTTTTTCTCGGCCAAGCAAGATGTGTCTTGCGTGTGGGTGTGGGCTTGCTTCTTGCGCTTGCGTTGAACCTACCAATGCTCTCACAATTTCACAAAAGCAAAAACATCAACAACTACCAATTTAACATCTATCAACAACACAACACACTACAATAACAATGTCGTCTTACCAATTTGAACTCGCCTTCCGCCAATACATTGCCGCCTTTGACGGTACCAACGATCTCTCTCCTGCTGAATTCAAGTCTCTCTTTGACAAACGTCCACCACAAGGGTTTAAACTATCTTCCCAAGGACGAGAAATTTATTGGAGGCGATGGCATGATGCATTTGAAAGCAGTAACACCTGTGACACGTGAAGAAATATATCAATTACATTCAAAGCACTACGCCAGCGGACAAAAAGTAACTTTGATCCACTTCAGGAAGATCGGTTTTGGACTGAGTAGATATCAAGGTTCGCCTTGTGAATGGCAAAGAGGAGACCACCGTTCGTGTGTCAATACACTCTCAAATCACCTCCGAACACGATGGTGCGAACAGGATGCGAAAGCCCTGGTACATCGGCGAACAATATAGAAGTTCTTGAGTTAGTAGAATCCTCCTGAGTCTAGCTAGCCTAGCCCAGACCAGCTTCAGCTCAATTTCCGACTTCCGAACAATCATCAAGAAGCAGGTGACGTGCATCGATGCAGTGCCGGCCGCCCGATCAGTCGGAACTACTCTGAGCGCCAGCGACGGTAATGATCAGTTGGATCAAAGTATAAGTATTCGTGTCTACCTCTATCCTAAGTATCGATTTACACATCCCTATCAAACTAAATGAAAAGAGTACAACATCACAATACACAAGAATGACCGATGAGTACACAAAGGGTGTAGTAATTGACGACTCTCTGCAACGAGCACCCCTCAAAGCTTCCGTCGACGAAATCCGTCGCATGCTTCTAATTATCAAGGATGAAATCCTACCCAAAACAACTGTCGGAGTAACAAATGGTAATAAAGTGTTCGGGGCGGCAATTTTAAACGATAAATTAGAGACAGTGTTGGCAGATAGTAACGAAGAGACGACATGTCCCCTGTTCCATGGAGAAGTCAAGGCAATTTATGAATGGTGTAAGATTATTCCAGCATCGGAACGAGGTCCGGCGGCACAATCTTCCATCTTTCTAGCCACACATGAGCCTTGTTGTATGTGCATCAGTTCGATTGTCTGGTGTGGATTCAACAAAGTTTATTACTTTTTTCCATATCATATAACTTCAGAGCAAGGGATTCCTCACGATATTAATACGATGCATGAACTTTGGGGTGTGAATTCCTACCGTAAACAAAACAAGTATGTCTCGACAGAGTGTTTGATGGATTTGATCACCAGTTTAGATGAGTCTGTGCCTGAAAAGAAGGAGCTGCTCGCATTACAACAAGAATTGATTGATACTTATGATGAATTAAGCAACAAGTACCACTCTGAAAAGGTGAGCAACTCTAACAATACACTTGTTCTAGGATAATTGGGCGGGGGATAATTGGGAGTGAGATAGAATGACAACGCTGCTAAAAATGTTGATGATCTCGATGTGTACAAGTAAGAAAGGGCAATTTGAAGTTTCAATTTGACGTCTCTCTTGGCAAATTGATGATATCTCTTCCCGAGCAATTGATCCAATGTGATTATACCTCAATTGCACTCATTCAGCAAACACATCCTTGGGAATATCTATACACCGCCTTCACCTACCAACAACACTCGGCAATTATTTGATAGGTCTTCCTGTAGCTAGGAGGTAGTCTCTTCTTTACTAAGCTTATGTGTCTATATCTTATCCTCGCTCTTTTATGTAACATTCAATAGTACCTAAGTGGAAGAACCATATTATCAATCATATTATGATTCACGCGACCTTTCTTCTGGAATTGTCTTCTCATCGACATCAGACGCAGCTGGTGGAACGGGAAGACTTCCGATCTGGCGGAGACCTGGCAACCAAGCCATGAAAGGCCAAGGTAGTAAGAAGGCCACCTTGAGAGTATGCAAGATGTGGTTGTGAATACCCTTGAAGCTCCCAGAACCTGCAAGAAAACGAGCTGGCTGTTCAAAGTCTTCCAAGGGAGCAAACACAGCGCTACGAGTGGATTTGAATGTGGCATAGATGCCCTTGGGAAGTTGATTCTCTTCATCAAGCATATCTTTAGTCACGCTATCATTTGGAAGGGGAGGGTATTTCATGTACTCTCGTTCGGCCATATCGGAGAGAGTTGCTATGAGTAGTCCCTGAGACGCGTCTTTAGTTGCGGGTGTGTTGCAGAGGCCGTGCATACTTTCATGAGAGCAGCGAAACAATTTTGCATCGACAGCAACTGTGGCGACGATGTCTTGATGGACGAAGGGGCTCATCCGCTGGCTCTTTTTCATGTAGGCACTCCTTACTCGAAACAATGGTTGCAAATGCTTAATATCAAACGATTCTCCACTCACGAGCGTGTAATCTCGGGTAGAGCCGGTGACTGTCGTCTTAATGTCAACCGATCCATCGAGTATGATGTAGAAGAATGTAGAAGTATCAAGAGCCTCTCCTGCCTTTGCATCAATGAGTTCGAAGCACTTGGCAACATGGCTCTTGAAGAGAAGGCGAGAAATGCCACTTCGGCGGTAGAAGTAGCGCCACAGAGCCTCCTTAACGCACAAGCATGTATGAAGAAAGTGATGATGTGAGTACAATAACAAAGTGGTTGCAAAGGAACGATAATTAGCATGCATAACAGTCAACATGTGCTGGTGAATGATGCCTACCTGTTCCTTCTTCTCGTCCATCTTAACTTCACCTTCGTCATGAAAAAGCCTAACTGCCGACGAGCCATGCAGATACAAAGTCCCGAAGCCCCAGACGTAATCTTCGTAATCTGTGGAGCGTTTAACGAAATTGATCGCTATAAGGCAAACATATGCGAAAGTCAAGAAGACTCTGATGAGTAGAAGGTCGCCCCAGCATCCAGAAGCCAGGAAGAATGCATTGCCAACGTTGGAGAGGATTCTGATAGTGGACATGTTGGAAAAGAATGTTTTATTTATGATGTTGTCAATGTCAATCAGGATTTATTGTGCAAGCATCGAGCTGTCAATCGAGCAAGTGCAAGATCCTCGTCCAGCTGAGAAACAATGCGGACAGTATTTAGTCCCAGACCGATCGTTGGAAGGGTCATCCGTAGAATACATCCAAAATAAAGACTTAATATCCACAATGTGCCCTGATCCGTTACCCAGTTTTACCTTCTTGAAGCCCTTTTGCCTTCAGCTCAGATGCCCCTCTTCTCATCTTGCCCAATCCTTCTGTACAGTATTCCTCAGATAGTTTGAGTAGTGCCAAGACGTGATGGATCGCAATTCCCAATATGCAATCAAACCAGTCACTGCATGAAGCCTTTGGCAAGATGCAGCTGGGCTTCTCCGAAATGAATCCATCTTGACAACATCTTGGATCCTCGTCCTTGATTGATTGATCAGTTTTGTCTCATAAAAGACAAATAACATCAAAGTAAACAAGTAACCACAACAAATCTAACAAATCAACAGTATGACTGCTCCCTCCACTTTGTCTCACAAAAAGCGTAAGCTGTCCGCGACGGGACTATCATTATCATCATCCGTCTCAAAGAATGGCAACAAGAACAAGAAGCTCAATCTCCCACAAGTACAAGCGGGTGATGCCAAGACTTCTGACAGTGCCGGGATGGCCATTGCATCAAATTTTACTAGTTCCGTCCACAAGGTGATGATGGACATCTCCTCTAACAGAGATCTCCCTCTCGAAGAATTCCATTTCGACACAGGTGGCAGTGTGCTCGTAGCAGCAGCAGACGGAGACAAATGCATTAGCACCAATCCGGGTGTACTGCGTCTAATCAAGACATTGCTTACTGCTGAGAACGAGGACCAGATTGATAAGGCACTTGAGGATGACTTCACTGCAGTAGCTGCAAAGCTTCCAAAGGGAGATTGCGGCGGTGGATGTGGAGCCGGATTCCAGGTTTATCTGAAAGGCGAGCTAGTACTTACTTGTGGCGGCGGCGGAGGTGGTGGATATACCAGCGGCCACGAGAAAGCCCTCGAACGAGGTGGTGGCGGTGGAGCTTCAATATTCATCCCAGGTGACGAGTCTGCCCATGTAGGAGGTGGGCATGGTCTAGCCAACGGCACAGTGGAATCAAAGCATGACGCAGATCATGATGCCACATTGTTCCTCGACAAACTTCAAAAGCTTCGTGATCTTCTCTCCGAAGCGCATACCAGCGACATTTGTGTATTGGGAGGGGGTGGTGGCGGTGGAGGCGAGACTAAATCCTTCGTCTTCGATCTCAGGGTGAGAAGACTGAGGGATGTGGATATGGCTTCGGCTTCCACATTGGCTCAATGATAATGAGCTCCGGTCGCCCCAAGCGAAGAATCAAGACGCCTAACAGGCTTACAGTGTCTTCCTTCTCAAACGTAAAGGATTATGACAAGAAGCCAAGTACTATTTACCAAGAAACAGTAATGACTTGAACCTCCCTGAGCATCTATTGAAAGAAGATTGGGCAATCGAGATGGATGAGTACAAGGGTAAAATATGCGTCGGGTAGGAGCTAATGAGTGAAAGTGGACAAATGACAGGGCGGGGCAAAACATGGAGCAATATTTAAGAAGTGCAAGTTGAGGTTGAACAATAATGCAAGAATCACGTATGTCAAGTATAATCTATGCGGTCACGTCACCTATTCGTTGCATTCTATCATCCCGAAGTAAATGATTCATAAAGCTAGTGATGTAATATAGAAAATATTGTTTGTTTAGAACTTAGAAGAACACTATTATTTACTCACATATATTTCATCTCCCAGACACGCTTGATTCTATATACATATACGTTTCACTTTGATCTGTTGACTCACCCTAACCTATACATTGGTACATTTGGATTTATGATCATCATGGAAGTCATCTTTTTCTGATTCCGATTCCTTACCCTCTTCTAACGTTTTTAGCATCATTGACATCATTGCCTGATTCCTTAATCTCTTCTAACGTATAGCAATGCAATAACGACTGAACGGATGGTTTGTGAATTGTAGCATCATTGACATCATTGCCTGATTCCACTACATCTTCTGCATTCTCCTCTCCAGTTCCAGACGATTCAGCTGATACATGTACTGAGAGGATAGTAGGCAGTACCGAGGCACTCCCATTCCCAATAAATGACGCATTTCCACCGCCAAATGACCTATTGGATGAAGCGTTGCCACTGGATGTCCTATTAAATGACTCATTCCCATTGAATGAGATATTAAATGATGATGCATTCCCGCTGGATATCCTAGTAAATGATGACGCATTTTCAATGGATGTCAAAGATGCCAAAGATGTCAAATTTCGATTGGATGCCAGAGGTGCCAACTTTCGATTGGATGTCACAGATGCTCTTCTACGAATCTCTTCCACGGACGAAACTGCAACAGAGCGATCTCGACGACTTGGCCTTTTGATCCGAAAACTCTCTATCACAGTTAATCCTTCGGGCAATCCTACCTTCGCATACCTGATTTTGGGGAGAAAGATGAGTGCAAGAACTCCTGTATCAGTTAAGAAGATCACACCCGCAATCACAAAGTAGCGAGCTTCTCCAGCCTCCTGCACAGCAATGAGGATCGGTAGGCCGAGCAAGGCGAGCTCGCAGATGTAAATCGATGCAAGGGCAACATATTTCTGTTCTTGATAGCGATCTGATATTCCCTTCACCTTGAATAAGATTACATTGGTAACGATCATTGAGGCAACATGGATAATAATGATCGGTGCGAGGAATGCCCACATACTAACATCATTAGGGCTGCCTTGGCATGACCCCGCCGTCTCTACGGTCATGACGCCTGTGGCCTCGTTCAGAGTTGTCGACACGTTGGTTCGAATGTACTGCAAGGGTGCAACCACGACCCAGGCAATAAGGATTATAAGATCAAAGAGAACTACCACAGCCACCGTCACATAGATTTCATTCACACTGATTTTCACCCGTCGAACTAACTCAGCATTAGATGCCACCTTGAAGAGCCTCCACGACTTCGCCGTCAATGAGGTGTACATGAGGACCCAACCCAACGAATATAGGAAAGGAATGGATCGACACGCCGCAGAGGCACCCCTGGTGCTCTCCCCGGGAGCTGCCTCGGCAAGGGTCAGTGGAATAATGGTAGATGTAGAGATGATGGCGCCGACACAAAGCAAGAACAGTGACTCTGGCTGACTCATCTTCACAACTGGGTCTTTACGTTTCAAATACAGCCATACCATGTAGCCAATTGTCGAGCTCCAGCTGATCACCACAAAGATTATTCCCAACACTTGCAATCCAACAGAGGTAAGATTATCTTTTGTTGTCACACAATATTTCGCACCCTCTAGGCTGATGCTTCCCTCGGGGCACTGTTGACATTGGAGATTTGTGTTTTCGTACAGAGCAAATGTGCCTGCTGGACACAAAGTGCATTTGTCCGCAAGGATTGCAGGGTCACCTTCCACGAGATTTTGATCAATATAACTTCCTGGTGGACACGGTAAAGAACTCGGAGATGGAATTACAATCGGCACATCCGCCTGATCAAGCGGACTAATACATCCTAACTGAAACGCTGTGGCATTCCCCTTTTGAACCCATTGCATCCCTGCTGCCGCACGGCCATCATTGCGCTGATACTCATTGAAGCTCACAGGCCCGAAGATAGTGTCGACATTATCAATTTTCATCAAGCTCCTTCGAATTTCATGGTAGCGATTAACAAGAGCATCTGTGATATTTGGCGAATCTACAACCTCAAAGTAGGATGTTATCAGCTCCACAATCAACATGGGCATCGCGTATGACACAATGTGGTCATAACTCCCCATGTAGCCAAACTTTTCCTTTCCCATATTCCAGCACCGCCGTACCATTCTCAAAGTACTTGTCAGAGTAGGCAAAATTCTCATGCCATTGTCCACCTCCCAAAAAGAATGGAATTCTATCAGAGTTTCTCGTTGCCCACCCCCACGTAGCAGTAGTGAACCAGGCCAACGTGGGACGGCAACCGTTCAATATCATCCGAGCTATCATGACATCTGCATCTCTTTCCTGAACACATGCAATTACAGCGGCATTGTTAGTATTCGGCCCTTCATCTGCACTGCACAATTGATCCGCCAATCCTTCTAGAAACTCCACATTCTGACTGTTGGAACTCCAGGCATCTCCTCCCCATCTGGATTGAATTCGATTGCTGTAACATCAAACCCCTGCAAAGTTGCCGCATCAATCGCCGATCGGCATGTACTCTTGAAGAACTCTGATCGATCACGATACACCACTCTCACAGGCTGTTTCTTCGTTGACTCCCCCTTCTCATCCAAATGAAATTGCAGAGCCTTCAGCGCCGGTAGAGTGTATGTATCACTATTCACATGTATACCAAACACATAAGGATTATTTGCCACATCCATATAATATCCAGGTGAACCAACTTGACTCAACACAATTTTGGCATGCTTCAATGCCATAGGTTTATCATTTTCAGAGGCAGAGGAACAACTCCCCAGTATAAAGTGTACATTGTTCACATTTTGAAACACTCCATCTAATATCTCTTCGTGTACTACAGAATAGGCATCATTTCCAATGTTATTGCTGTTCCCTCCAATGATTGAAATGAGTCGAAACTTGAAAAATGTCGTCCCAAAATATCCGATTGCAACCCCCCGTCCATCATTATCATTGTTTAATTTTGATATGGCAGTGTTCGCTCCATCACGATGGTTATGGCAACCAGATGGAGTGACTTGTACTAATCCCACCTCGGTAAATGATGGTTCACCAATGGCGTTGGTAGAATTGATGGTAGAATTGACGAATAATGCGTCGTCACTGCGTGGATTAAGATCATAGAGGATGCAGGCGGAGAGGGGAGTCTCGGGTCCGTATTGTGATATTGCATAAGAGGTGGCGGGGCATGGTGGAAGGTTTAGATTAGAGAGGCCATTGTCTTCGATTGCATCATCAATAGGTTGTGCGTATATTGTCGCGATGGTGAGTGCCGAAAGAAAATAGAGGAGCTGACAGCAGGATGCAGTCATAGTTCTGCGTACTGTGGTGTTGTCGACGTAACAGATATAGATGGTTGTTAGAAAGAAGCGCTGCAGATGATAAAGGTAGCATTGCAACAAAAGAGCCTTGTGTCCCTTCAACTACGATTAGATATCTGATGGTCGATATCTGCCAACTTTTTTCCGATAGTCGCTTCAATAGAATCATCAGATCGACACTGCTGCAAATCAATACAAGAGGCGAGACGTTTCTGCCCCAGTCTGTCATTGGACTTCACTCGCCATTATTATATCCATCAATGTCTAGGCCTAATCGAAGCTAACACGAACTCCTAATTACCTCTGGATGAAGCAAATCAAGGCGCTGCGGTGTGCAAATTGGATGCAGATCCTACTCACATTCTCTTCGCGGACCTACTATCTGACGGTGATCCTGGTATCAACTACTCTTATCATATTATTATCAACGGCATTCATTTAATGAAATGAAACCAACGCTACATGCATGCAATTAAGATGCAACCAAGACGCAAGACGCAATCAAAGATGCACAGAAGAGTATGGTCAGGAGCTGACGCGGCTTATGCATGAAGTTCTGATGCAAATGTCACACCAACATCCTATCAGATTAGTACCAATTCCTTTCGTCGAATATTTACCCTGAATAACAAGAGGGTTAGTTGTGGTTATGGTAACCCATGATTTGATGACGTTCAGAGCATGCATGGTAACAATTAAAAAGTGTATTGTAAGAATATATGAATTACATGGTCTGCCATTGGATGGAACTTCACTCGCATTATTATATCCATCAGTGTTAGGCCTAATCGAAGCTAACACGAGGAGGACTCCTAATATTATGATGTATCTCCGAAAGATCAAGCAAATCAAAGCGCTGCAGTGAGCATGATCACATTCACTTTCGCGGCTACAATACTACCTACTCACTGTGATCCTGGTATCAACTATCATATCAAGGCATTCATGTATCATGTAGTAAGAGATATGAAACCACGCAATCAAGACGCAACCAAGATGCAACCAAGATGCAACCAGATGCAACCAGATGCACAAGACATAGAGCTGACGCAGCGTTAGGTACAAAGTGCTCTTGCAAATGTCACACCAACATCAATTATTAGTATTACTAATTCCTTTCGTGAATAACTTTACCCTGAATAATAATTGAGGGTTAGTGAGGGTTAATGGGAGGCAGCGCAGAGCGCAGCCACGCACATTATGTACCTTCGTTTTACGTTGGTTGGGAGCATGCAAAGAACATTATTGCTTGGGGAACCATTATGGTACGAATAATTATGACATTTTTATATATTTGAGTCAAGTCACCGCTTCCACCATTCTCAAGCCAGCTCCCTGCCTTCCTATCGATTAACGATTGTACCATACACATCCACTTCGCTTGATGCGTTTGGTTGTGTGCCGCTGATGAGATTGTTGTTGATGTTGCTGCATGGTTGCTTTTAGATGATACTCTTATGTGATTTGTTTAATGAACTTGTCGACATTGAGAGCTATTTTATTTGCTTGCGGGACATTGATGGGACAACAGGTATGATTGCGACTCTCTGTCTCTCTGTCTCTCTCTAGATTTACCACCAAATGTGTTGCCGCTCATCTCGGGGCAGGGTGATGTCATTGCTATGGATGGAGGTGGATGGAGATAGATGGAGATGAGCGACACGCGACACACGCGAAAATCAACAACAAAGTGCACAATTCACAAAGGACTCCCTTCAGTAAGCCGCTGCCTGTCCGGCAAGGAGTCCCATGCATTTTTTTTATTAGTTGCAGTTCCTGTCAGAGACTCTCAAAACTCAGAGAGATAACCCTCGTGTGACTGAGCAATGTTTCGCGGAAGAACACACCTGTGCAGTTTTGGGCGGAAAACCCTGTTCAATTCGCATGCACGGATCACGCTGTAGTCCTCGGTTTATGAATCCGATCGAGGGCGCAAAAAATAAAATCGTGTAGAAAAAAGTTTTATTTTGGTTTTGGCGGGCTTAATTTCGGATCTCTATAACCTCTGAAGTCTCAAGCAACCATTTTGTCCCCACAGATCGCAAAGTCGATTCTCATTGCCTCCAGTGCACTGCAACGCTATACACACATCATATCATAACGAAATTAACATCGATAGCAATTTTAATGGGAATGCACTACTCAAACACTCTATGGAGTCCTCGGAAAGGGTCTAGACGCGTTGCATAGAAGAAAAGACCTTTTGGCAGTAGCAGTAGCAGTAGAAGATCCGCTAAATGGTCCATTGTTCGAGCACTTCGTACCAATCGTTGCAATTCTTTTGAGTCGTTCAATCTGCGCTCACGTCGAGAGAAGGTTGGACGAATCAAACGAATGGAGAGACACATGACGTATCAAATGCGGCACTAGGATCAAGCGCACGCATTCTTGCTCTTGCGTGTGCACTGTAAAATGCATTGCATCACTCATCAGATCATGCTGTGGAATGTGCTCTCTAGGCTTCAGGCAATCCTCTTAGCATCTAAACATAAATGAATGAATCATCTATTGCTTGTGAATATCTATCGAGAAACAAATCGAATAAGCTCTTACGTTTCGCTCCCGGCTCTCCTCTTCAAGCTCCGTTCTTCCATATCCTTTTGCCTAGCGAAAGAGACGCTGGCGTTGGAGTCGACCTCCACGCTCATGATATGATCGACGACCCCGAGAGAGTTCGAGGGTGCATTCCAATCGATAGAGTATTGATATTGGTTGATATCGTAGTGAATCAAGGTAATGACACACTAGAGGCAAGGAGAATCGTTGAGAATCGACTTTGCGATCTGTGGGGCAAAAATGGTTGCTTGAGACTTCAGAGGTTCTATGCTTGAGCTTCCTTCCCTCCAAAAAATGTAAAATATCGCGTTGCGCAAAAATAAAAGGTTTGATGGCGCCATGTCGAAAGCTTAGAAACCGAGGACTACAGCGTGGCACGGATAGACCGTGTCCCATAAGCTTCCCCGCTTCTCCGCGCCTGAAAGGATTTTTGAACCACCTCAACACAATCTTGGTTGAAGTTGAAGTTGGGCTAGCTTGCCCAATTTATCACAGCGACAAAAACTGAGCAACTATTAGCTTAAAAAGAATCGTTTGGGAGGAACGCGATTGAGCCTATCGAGCCCGAATTCCCGAAGAGTGACATTTACCACAATACTTGCTTTGTCCTGTCCCAGTTCCTGAATCAACTTTTAAACAACTTTAACTTAAACTTCAACATTGACATGGTCAGCTACTTTAAAGTATCTGTTCTCCTCACCCTAAAACCCTCAGTAGCCCCAAGCTACTAGCTAGCTCTCTATAGCGATGAATGAGCTTAGGCCATCTGGTCATCGTCTTTTATCAAAATGATACTTACTCCGCAGTAAGACAGTAAATCATGAACTGTCTCTTCAGACACATACAACATATTTAGTCGGTTTTGAACAAATGATCAGCTGATTTGGCTCGACTCAACAGAAAATCCACTTTTATTCCCCGAAACAACTTACTTACTGTTCAATATCGACAACTACTCTCCACAGACTACCCAGCTGAACAGATCTTTCCAGCTGCTGCTGATCGTGAAATCACTGCACGTTAATAAATGCCAGAGACTCCCGAGACTCCGACCATGAGGAACACAGCGCGCGTCATCTGTGAAGTTTTGGGAGGAACCAACCAGTCCGGATTCGCAGTTCGCAGGGCCGTTGTCAACATGAAAAAAAAACACGACCATACCAGCTACACAAATGTATTGACCACAACACGCTGCCAAACCTGACAAACCTGAACATCTTCCACAACATCGACAATAGCTCTGTACTATTCACAATGGTCTTCCCAACAAAGAAAATCACAGCATCTGTGCCTACCAGCCAACCTCCTTCCGCCGTTGATCCTAGCGATAGTGGAAGTGGCCTTGTTGGCCTTCTCTTCGCCGCCTCTCAAGTCGAGACCAAGCCTGAAGCTAAAGAAGCCGCAGCCGCAGCCGGAGCCACAACCGGAGAAGGAACCGAAACTGAAATACAAGTTGCAAAAGCAAAAGTTTCATCTGCCGTCGTCGCAATCAATAGCATTGGATTTGCCTCCAAAGAAGACGAAAAATCATCATCATCATCAACTGGGTGCAAAGGCAGAGCAGCAAAAGACCCCTTCTCTAAACACGACCCCGACAACGACCCCTCTCCCTCCCTCGATGCCGATGCCTCAAAGACCAGGAGCTTTCCTCAAATCCTTCACGGGATCATCTCCACGCCGGAGTGTCAGTCAATCATTTACTGGCTATCCGATGGCTTCTCATTCATCATCGCAGATAAGCAACGACTCTCTGATGAGATTCTCCCCAAATACTTCCGCCGTGTGGCCTTACTCAACAGCTTCATCCGAAAGCTGAATCGCTGGGGATTCCGAAGGATCAAGAGCCGCTGCAAGGGTGAGGAATCATCATTTGCTCACATCAATTTCATTCGCGACAAGCCCTGGTTGTGCTTGAAAATGCGGTGCGAGTCCAAACCAAGTTACCACAAAGCTTCATCTGCCAAGAACAGGAAGAAGGCAAAAGAAGCTGCTATTAGGGTGGTCAATATCCCTGCGAATGCTGACGTTGCGGTTCCATCACGGGCCCCTCCTTCCTTCGTGGCAGGAGGAGGAGGAGGTACGGTGAACGCAAGTAATAGGGAGTTTTTGCCTGCCTATTTGCCCACAACATCGTCCACCTTATCCACCTCATACATGGATATTGCTGCTAGTGCTAGTGCTATTGGCCCTCCCACCACCGCCCTCGCTGCCGACGTTGCCAACACCATTCGAGAGAGAGAGAGGCCATTCTTCGCCTCCTTCCGCCCTGAGCATCCTCAGCAGCAGCATCATCCTCAGCAGCAGCAGCAGCGTATTTTCCGTGAGAGGCAGTTCCTCATTGCTCAGATGCGTCAAGATCATAACCTTCAAGTTCAAGCGGAGTTGCTGCGTCTCCATGAGATGTCTTCGATCAATGATAGCTATGTCCGGAGGAGGTTAATGATGGCGCAGTATGAATATGAAAGGGATTTGTTGCGCAGGAACATTTTTCCACAGAGGTAGATGAGAGCACTTAGAAATAATGCAGTGTAATATCTTTGTTTATCATGTTTGATCAAAAGCTTCTTTACTGAGAGTGTGAATTATCTGTCAGTCTATGCAATAGAAAGACATCATGGCAGAATCTAAAATATGTTAACGTGACAGTGACAGTGACATAAATTCCAGGCGTTTGTATCGTCTTATTTTTGTTCAGCCTCCAGCGCAGACAGCACAACTTACTACTTTAGATGACTCTCTCCTTTATCCAATGTAGTGTCTACTTACAAGAACTTCCTATAATCGACATTGCCCATGTCTACAATTTGCTACATTGTATTTATGAAGACGTGAGTGAAATCTTGTGAAATGATGATGAAGATGAAGAAGGTTGGCGGAAAATTGATACGGGTGACTTTGGAAGCCAAGAAAACGGGCAGTATTTCAATATTTTAGCCCGGGCCTTCTCACCACCAATTTTTCATTTTTCTTTGAAAAAAGCACTCGATCAATCCACACACTCCGTAGGCTTGCCTTTCTATCGGTAGCCGTCCCTGTTGCAGCATATCATCTGTAGAGTAGTCGCTAGTAGTCCTGTATTCATTGTACGTGTAAGTTGCGGTGGAGCTTCGAGCTAAAGTGGTGATGTGAACACATCTCGTGTGCAAATTGCAATCCAGATCGGCGATTTGACAAATCGATCAGCAGCCGCTCAATTTCATTCATTCTTGCTGCCATTGCCTTTTCTAATTATACGTTCTATTCACCACGGTTACAGAAGCTTCGTCAAGTTCCTTCCATCTTGCTTTAATGATGGTGGCCAAATCAGCACTTAAGACAGCCAAAAATATTCTTTCTTCATCAGATTCAACAATGGAAGACACCACCTTGACAAAAGATGAAGCTGCACACAGCCAACAACCGCTGCTTCCAGTGCAACTGACGAAAACAATGAAACTACTACCGCCACTCCACCGCCTCTCACTTTTATAGAAATCGATCCCAATCAGAGGCTGCCACTACCAACTCCTCTCTCCGACAAGGAATTGCTAAAGCAAGCTGAAGAATTAGTCTATTGGGCTATATCTAGTAAACATGAAAATTCAGCAGCTAATCAACTATCCGCAGCATCTATAACTAACACCAACAAGCTCAACAACAACAACCCCAGCAACAACGACAACAACGCTAGAAACACAGCCATAGAAGCAGCCCGCCGCCACGCCCTCCTCACCGAACTCCTCTCCCGCAAACAAAACCCACAACAACTACTCTACACCCTCCATGCCATTTCCACCTCCAACTCTGGTCGTGATCTCGATCGTTTAGTCACAAATCCGAAACTACATGCTCAATTGATACATTTGGTAATGAGGATGGATCCGTTTTGTCCTGGTGTGGATGGGGGGAGTGGGATTCGGGAGTTGCAGGTTATTCGGAGGGCGGATAGGAAGGCAAAGCTTGAGCAGCAACATCAGAATGACAACAATCGAACCAACAACAGCAAAGCCAAGACCAAAGTCAAAATTGACGAATCTGCAATCCAACACAAAGAACAAATGAAGTACATAGCGCCCACACAACCATTCTTTCAATATCAAATTGCCGATGCATACCTCCATCTAATCATCACGTTGATCTCCAGTAATTCGATATTGTCAGTGAGTGCAGTCAGGGCAATTTGGACATTGTTGACTGATTTTGGTGGAAAGTGGATGGAGGCGGAGATGAGAAGACAGGAGGAACGGAGGAAGTGGAGGAGGAGGAGGAGAGTGATGCAAAGGAAGAGGAGGGAGTTGGAGAAGCAGCAGCAGTTGAAATTGAAAATGCAGGAGTCGTTGGTCAAGAGATTCAAGTCGGATGATGTGACGGAATCAACATTGTCGTCGTCGACACCGCCACCTGCTGCTGTGTCTGTTGAGAAACTTACCGAGTTGGGCAGTGAAAAGGAAGAGGACAATGATGTCTTGGAGGAAGAGCCCGAGGGAGAGAGGGTCGTCCCAGGAATGAGTGGTCTTACTGTCGACTTTGTCAAGGACGTTTTCTTTTCCACCAACAAAAAGGGAGATGACACAAACACTCCAGAGGAAGAAATAATTTGCTCCGATCGTCTAGCCAGTGGGAGAGTCCAACGTCTCCTCTTAACACTGCTCAACATCTTTCGCCTATGTCCACGCTCCAAATCGGATCTGTTACGTGAAATATCCAACAACTTTCCTCATTACAAAACCTGTCCACCGGCATTGTATCAATGGTATTCACATGTTTGTCTCCAGCTGCTTCACTTGGTGCCTACAATGGAAGGACCGATTATGAGTATGTTTGTGGATAAGGCTCTGGATATGGATGTTGAGATCAAGATTGATGACAAGGGGGAGTATTTTTGGACGACGGTGGGAATGGCAATGAGGGAGATGGTGAATTCTTCAATGGTATGCCGGATGAAGTAGTCACGAGTTCACCGATGCCAAAGAAGCGGTCGTTCCAGCATTTATCGCACGAGGGGATAACCACCCCAACAAGTAACGTTGCACTTGACACCACCGCGGAGGATGAATCAGATCACATTAACGAAATTGCAGAACGTCTCGATACGCTCATGACTGTACTATACGAACACATCATTCAAGCAACCGCATTCTCTCCCGATTCACTCTCAGAGGCAATGATGGCAGCTGTCAATGCACGAAGGATGTACCGTCATTTAGATGAAGTCTTTGACAAGAAGGTTCGCACCACGGACCGCTCCAAATTTGTTCAGTTTGTCTTTTTTGTATTATTTGGAAGAGAGAATGATGCATTGGAGGCAGTGGGACGATTGATGGCAAAGCGGGAGAAAATGAAAGAAATCAAGAATGAAGCGTTGGATGTTGATTTATTCAATCAGATGGATCCTCTTTATCGTGGGTTTAGTGCAAAGCTTATTGACGTCTTCTTCAACCCAAGTTATGCTGGAGATGTGCCACGTCAAACTGTCGTCTGCTACCTGGCATCCTTCGTCAGTCGAGCTACCTACGTCTGCCCCGAAACGGTCTGTGAGTGCATTGCGGCTCTTTTACGCTGGGCAGAGATTTACGTTACGGCCCAAGAATCACAAAAGAAAAAGGGGAGGACCCCTCTTCGTCGTTCGGCATCATCGGCATTATCTATCAGTGCGCAGCAGCAACCATGTGAAGTTCATGCATTGTTTTATACTTCGTGTCAGGCAGCATTCTATCTCATGTGCTTTCGTGGCGTGGAGGCGATTCAATACTACCGAAATGCATACGAACATAGAGATGATCCAGACTCACCCTACGCAGACCCCGAAAGTGTCGATATCGGGCCACAACGGTGGCGTTTTCTATGTGGTCACGAGATGCAACCATTGAAGTATTGTTTGGAGAGTGTCCGGCTGGAGTTCTTGCACCTGGCGGAAGATTTAGATCTGTTCCTCGACCAAGGATTGGATGACGAATTGCCAAATATAGAGGAGACGAAGGCATTCCTCGATGGTCTTTGGAATTCCCTCTCCAAGGAGGGGAAGCAAACTCCAAAGACAAAGGGGAAGACACCAGTTCGGAGACGATCAACTATTATCTCAACAGCAGCAATACAGGAGAAGAAACGTTTAGATGGAGGAGTCGGAGGATTAGGGAAGGGATCAAATCCTCTTGGATCCTTCTTTCCATTCGATCCTTATCTTCTACAGAAGTCTTATCAACACGTCCACCCGTATTACAGGAATTGGGAAGATTGCATTCCATCGTCATCGCTCGACGCCAGTCTTGATATTGATGAAGATGAAGTAGATATTAGTGCAGACATGAGTGATATTGAAGATGATATCGATGATGATCAAGTCGAAGATGAAGAGGATGACTCTGACGAAGAAGAAGATGATGACGATGATGATCAGAGTGAAGACTCCAACACGCCGTCTTCCAACGCAAAGCCTGCTGCTACTAACGACGAGAGTTTTGAGATGGAATTCCGACGGTCCAGGGCAATGAGCACAGGAAGTCAAATGAGTTGGTAGAGATGCTATCTTTTGCCAGAATTTATATTGAGCATTTAATGCACCTTTTCTTAAATTAAAGTGGTTGCCCAATCATACACCTAGCTAGCTGCTTTCCTCCCCCTGCAATATATGTATATATAGCCTACTTCATCATCTACAAACACATTAAAGAATCTCTCGTATCCGCACCCGTAACTGGATTTGTCCCCTTCACATCCTCCCGATCACAAACCTGAAGCAACGTTTTCGTTGGAATTTGAGCATCGGTAAAGTCCCCTCCCTCTAGCGTCGCTACGTCCAATAATGATTGACCAAAGTAGGCACCCCCCGCAACAATATTTTTCAAGTTGGCATTGTCCATGGACGTGTCTTCGAATGAAACTCCTCGAACGTCTGCGTTTTCAAAGTTGGTGTTGACCTACAATTATTATATATTGTTTGCAGTTATTTGATGAGAGGACTTCACGCACAATCGCAATATATAACTCAATATTTGCCTCAAACATTAATTATATGTAAGTAACTCACCAAATAAGCCTTGTAAAAACGGCAGCCCTGCAGATTACTATTCGCAAACGTAGTAGCCTTGGCAAGCACTTGAGTAAAATCTTTCCCCTTGTAATTCCCATTGCTATAATCTTGATTCGAAATGTCCAATCCTGCATAATCTAATCCGCCCCCACTCACGGCATTGGCGGGAATGGCAGTGGCTAGAAATAAGGCGGCAGCAGCGGCGGCGGCGGTGATGGAGGAAAGTGGTGATGATGCATCTGATGTGGATTTTATGTCGTTTTCAGTGGTGGGAAAGAGTGAGATGCTCGTGGGAGTACTACTGTGCACTTTTTTGGATACTGCTGATACCTGCTCGTGATGCTTGGAAAGCATGAGAGGCGGGGATTGAGAGGGCGATGAGTACGAGGGAAGCGGATTTCATCATGGTGGCGATCTTTGAGAGGGACAAGAAGCAAGAAGTGAAAGTGCGTCAGCTGCGGTGAAACGTGCGTGTTAAATATGCTAAGACTCTCCCTGAGATTACATCCATCAAAGTAGATATTGATTGTAGGCCTATCTACGACTGAGGGAGTATCACCACCTCCTGCGAGGGGTACCGCGTAAGGAGCACATAGACGGTCGAAAACGCCTCCGAAACATACACACTTGAATCGGAAAGGCATTGCTGTCTAGCTGACACTGATTAGCCGAGTCAGTAAATTGATGTTATGCTATATATGTACGAGAAATGATGAGTTGCAGGCTACTGCAAGTATAGTTGCAGATGCAAACAGGCATAAAGCCAGCACACAATGATCTTTCTTCGTTCTCCCTTGCCACAATACTTGATTTGTCGTTGTCGCAGTTCCTGAATCAACTTTTAAAAAACTTCAACTTAAACTTCAACATTCACATGGAACATGGTCAGCTACTTTAAAGTATCTGTTCTCCTCACCCTAAAACCCTCAGTAGCCCCAAGCTACTAGCTAGCTCTCTTTAGCGATGAATGAGCTTAGGCCATCTGGTCATCGTCTTTTATCAAAATGATACTTACTCCGCAGTAAGACAGTAAATCATGAACTGTCTCTTCAGACACATACGACATATTTAGTCGGTTTTGAACAAATGATCAGCTGATTTGGCTCGACTCAACAGAAAATCCACTTTTATTCCCCCAAACAACTTATTTACTGTTCAATATCGACAACTAATATCCACAGACTACCCAGTTGAACAGATCTTTCCAGCTGCTGATCGTGAAATCACTGCACGTTAATGCCAGACTCCCGAGACTCCGACCATGAGGAACACAGCGTCATCTGTACTGTGCAGTTTTGGGAGGAACCAACCAGTCCGGATTCGCAGGGCCGTTGTCAAACATGAAGAAAAAACGACCCTACCAGCTACACAAATGTATTGGCCACAACACGCTGCCAAACCTGACAAACCTGAACATCTTCCACAACATCGACAATAGCTCTGTACTATTCACAATGGTCTTCCCAACAAAGAAAGTCACAGCATCTGCGCCTACCAACGGACCTCCTTCCACCGTTGATCCTATTGATAATGGAAGTGGCCTTGTTGGTCTTCTTTTCGCCGCCTCTCAAGTCGAGACCAAGCCTGAAGCTAAAGAAGCCGCAACCGCAGCAGGAACCGAGATACAAGGCGCAAAAGCAAAAGCTCCATCTGCCGTCGTCGCAATCGATAGCATTGGATTTGCCTCCAAAGAAGAAGAAAATCATCATCATCATCATCTGGGGGCAAAGGCAAAGCAGAAGAAGAAGACTCCTTCTCTAAATACGACCCCGAAAACCCCTCTTCCTCCCTTGATGCCGATGCCCCAAATACCAAGAGCTTTCCTCAAATCCTAACCGAGATCCTCTCCACGCCGGAGTGCCAGTCAATCGCTCACTGGCTACCCGATGGCTTCTCATTCATCATCGCAGATAAGCAACGACTCTCTGATGAGATTCTCCCAAAATACTTCCGTCAGGCCTTACTCAACAGCTTCGTCAGAAAGCTGAATCGCTGGGGATTCCGAAGGATCAAGAGCCGCTGCAAGGGTGAGGAATCATCATTTGCTCACATCAATTTCATACGCGACAAGCCCTGGTTGTGCTTGAAAATGCGGTGCGAGTCCAAACCAAGTTACCACAAAGCTTCATCTGCCAAGAACAGGAAGAAGGCGCAAAAGGCTGCTATCAAGGTGGTCAATATCCCTGCGAATGTTGACGTTGCGGCTTCATCACGGGCCCCTCCTTCCTTCGTGGCGTAGGAGGAGGAGGAGGTACGGTGAACGCAAGTAATAGGGATTTTGTGCCTGCCTGCTTGCCCACAACATCCACCTTATCCACCTCATACATGACGACTGCTAATGCTACTGCTATTGGCCCTCCCACCACCGCCCTCGCTGCCGACGTTGCCAACACCATTCGAGAGAGAGAGAGGCCATTCCTCGCCTCCTTCCGCCCTGAGCATCCTCAGCAGCAGCAGCGCATTTTCTGGGAGAGGCAGTTTCTCATTGCTCATATGCGTCAAGATTATCATGCTCAAGTTCAAGCGGAGCTGCAGCGTCTCCATGAGATGTCTTCGATCAATGACAGCTATGTCCAGAGGTTCATGATGGCACAGTATGAAAGGGATGTGTTGCACAGGAACATTTTCTACAGAGGCAAAGGTAGATGAGCGGAGGAAGCCGCACTTTTGCATATAATGATTGAGATGTGTACTTGTTTAGTTCGTATAGAGTAATTTTTAACAAGCTTTAAGCAGTAGCTTTAGAATATTGTCGTGCATGATATCATTTTAGATCATTTCCGCTTCCTTCAACAAGAGTGTGGATTAACGTTCTAGTTCATGGAGTCGAAAGTACATATTATTCTAAAATATCGTTACATATAAATCCTTATGTCTGTATCATCTTACTGTTGTACAGCCTCATGAACAGACAACAAATCTTTCAACTTCAGATGACTCGCACCTTTATCCAATGCATCTACAACTCCATCTAACCGATTCAAATTGCCCCTCTCCACTACAATGGATGACTCTTCCCCGTCTAATTCGACTTGGTTACCATTCTGAAATATTATTACTGATGGTACCTTCTCCACATTGAGAAGCTTACCAAGTTGTTTCCCCTTTGGACCTGCAGATATATCCACATGTGCAAATAGGACGTCGTTTGCACTTGATGAATTTGCAGAAGGATCGGAATCGGATGATTTACGAGCCATTCGTTGGAATTGAGGTGTGAGACGTTTGCACTTTTGACAATATGAAGCTGTAAGGAAGAGGATACAGTTGCGGCGTGCTTCCACGATGTTTTGATTCAGTTCGCTTGCACTGCTTATTGGGGTCACATATGGATTGGACGAGACCTTCTTTGAAGACGACTTGGTAACTTTGATTTGTCTCGTTGAGGTGGTATTGACAGTTGTTTCCATCATTGATTCAGAAGAAGTCAACTCGGAAGTAGGCGATTCTTCTTCATAGGCGTCATCCTTGTTGGCATCTTCGGCCACTATCTTCTCTACAGCAGGAGCTATCACCTTCTTTGTCTCCTTCACCGGTCGAATCCTAGGAGCATTCAAATCAATCACAGGAAAACCAAACCGTCCTGCACCCTCACTCGCTCTTGGCCAGGTTTTCAACTCGGTCAAATCACTCAATGACCAGCCCCTAACAAACGTCGACTTGTCCCCTTGAAATCCAACCTCATTTGATCCAGCAGGATATATAACATTCTTATCCAATAATGACTGCATTGTCGCACCAAAGTTCCGTGGTGGTGGGACACTTGGAATCACTCCCTTGGGTGACGATGATGTCACTGTTGTTGACCTTGATTCCACCTCCTGCTGATACCGAATCACAGCATCACGTGCAAACAATAATCCCTTCCCCAACACATACTGCTGACTCCTCGTGACTGTGGATATATACTCAGTACATCCATGTAATTCCTTCCATTGCTGCAATGATGATTGTCCAATGTCATATCCATCATTGTTGACGATTGTTCTTGCTCGTCCCATGCCCATTTCATCGCCCAGGGTGTCGATTAATACGTCGAATTCACCAATGGCCATGGCGAACCCTAGTGACATTGATCCTACTGCTGGTGGCATTATTTCAATCAAATCTTTGGAGGAAGATCCGGCAATATCTTGAGGGCTGGGAAGTGACCATGCAGGTCGAGCGGTAACAAGGTGCGTCTTGACATTTAACGCAACGAGTGCCTTGGCAAGGAAGATGGCATAGTCTCCCCCACCTACGATGACTGCCCTTTTTCGTGTTGTGCTACTACTGTGCACCCCCAATAAGGATGTTGCCGCTGTAGAAATGATGTCGGCGTCGGATACCTTTAATGACGGTGGGATGACCGCAATAGAATCTTGGTATAGTTGTATATCTTTATCGATGGTGATGATCCCCCTCGAGTCTTTCTGAGACTGTTGCTCCTCTTTTACCGCCTCAATACCAATTATCTTTGCACCCTTTTCAATAATCTCATCACTCTGCAGAACGATATCCTCATCAAGTACGGCAGTCACAAATGAAACGGAGGCTACACGCTTCCTCTTTTTAAGAGAGCGTGGTGCCACATCCGGCAATTGCAAGTTTTTTTCGTCGTCACTACTAATGTGGTCTGCCGCCAAGCTTTGAACGTAATGGGATAATTCTGCCCCGTCGAGTATAAATGTTTGTTGTTTAGTGACTGCATATAATGGAGACAAATGCTGTTTCTGGCTGAGAGGTGGTGAAAATGAAAGACAGCTGTATTGAAGCAGTGATAACAGCAGTATTATTGTTGTGTAGGATGGTGAAGAAGTTGAGAAGAACATGTTGACCTTTCTTTTTGCTGTGGACAAATTTTATTTTCACAAATGTGGATGCGTTAGGATGGCGATGAGCGAGTGAAGCACTAACTAAACTAAAAGAAGAAGGATTACTGCCATACTATCTGGCCACCATTCATTCCGATGAGATATCTGCCAGCTGCCAGTAGAATTGAGTTGTAGTGAAGCAATCACAACGATGTTCCGGATGCAGGAGGAAGGCAGGGGAAGTCCACGGAATTGAAGAAAAGTGCTGCCAACGCAGATGTCTTGTGCTAGATACATCGTACTGGTACCTTGATAGTATCGTTACGTAAATCCTCTTTTTAAGGGTACAGATTATACGAAAGGAATTAGTATGTGGTGATGGTGCGACACTGTTTTCCCTAGAAATCCTTCGGACACTTGACCACCAACCACGAACCACTTCCTGCCACGCACAACATCAATCATCTCTCAACTGCCCGGGCTTCCTCGGACACCACACCATCACATAAGCCTCGATCTCCATCCACTGCATGCTTCACATTATCTACCATTCCACCTCAACACATTGATAGCATCACCGTCGGCTGCGCTTTAGAAAGTCCTGCGGAGAATGTGAGTAGAATTTATCCAGTCGCTTAATTACTTCGATCTTTCATCTGAGGGAATACATAGATATGTGTAGCTTCTCGGCCTATCTGATATGTATAAGATGAAGATATTACGGTGACAGATGCGAAGTCGATCAAGGCAATTACCGTCTCGTACTTGTCTCGGGCTCTTTTATTGGTTTGCATCAGCGTCAATATCTAATGATTCGTCGGTCTGGATGTGTAGAGAAGTTTGTAAATATGGACCATCGGATATCCAATCGTAGTTTAGAAGGACACAAGATCTCTTGCAATTGCGATGCTATCTTTGTCTGTTTTCAGTGCTTCTGACAATCATCTATATATATCTGTTATGTCGACAGCACCACAGAACGCAGAACTATGACTGCATCCTGCTGTCACGCTCCTCTACTTTCTTCTGGCACTCACCATCGCGACAACATACGCACAAGAACCTATTGATGATGCAATCGAAGACAATGGCCTCTCTAATCTAAACCTTCCACCATGCCCCGCCACCTCTTATGAAATATCACAATACGGACCCGAGACTCCCCTCTCCGCCTGCATCCTCTATGATCTTAATCCACGCAGTGACGATGCATTATTCGTCAATTCTACCATCAATTCTACCAACGCTGCTGATCAACCATCATTTACCGAGGTGGGATTAGTACAAGTCACTCCATCTGGTTGCCATAACCATCGTGATGGAGCGAACACTGCCATATCGAAATTGAACAATGATAATGATGGACGGGGAGTTGCCATTGGCCATTTTGGGACGTCATATATCAAGTTTCGACTCATCTCTATCATTGGAGGGAACAACAACAATATTGGGAATGATGCTTATTCTGCAGTACACGAAGAGATATTAGATGAAGTGTTTCAAAACGTGGACAATGTGCACTTCATGTTGGGTAGCTGTTCCTTTGCGTCTGCAAACGACAAACCTATGGCTTTGAAGCATGCCAAAATTGTGTTGAGTCAAGTTGGTCCGCCCGGCTTTTACATGGATGTGGCAAATAACCCTTATGTGTTTGGTATACATGTGAATAGTGACACGTATTCTTTACCGGCGTTGAAGGCTTTGCAATTTCATTTGGATGCGACGGGGGAGTCGACGAAGAAACAGCCTGTGAGAGTGGTGTATCGCGATCGCTCAGAGTTCTTCAAGAGTACATGCCGTTCGGCGATTGATGCGGCAACTTTGCAGGGGTTTGATGTTACAGCAATCGAATTCAATCCAGATGGGGAGGAGATGCCTGGAGTTCCAAACAGTCAGAATGCGGAGTTTCTAGAAGGATTGGCGGATCAATTGTGCAGCGCAGATGAAGGGCCGAATACTAACAATGCAGCTGTAATCGCATGTGTTCAGAGTGGAGATTCTGATGTCATGTTGGCACGGATGAGACTTAATGGATGTCGCCCGACGTTGGCCTGGTTCACTACTGCTACGTGGGGGTGGGCAACGGACAACGCCGACACGATTCCATTCTTTTTGGGAGGTGGACAGTGGCATGAGAATTTTGTATACTCTGACAAGTACTTTGAGACTGGTAAGGCGGTGCTGGAATACGGAAAGGAAAAGTTTGGTTACATGGGGAGCTATGACCACGTAGTATCATACGCTATGCCCATGTTGATTGTGGAGCTTCTAACATCATTCTTTAAGATTGCGGACTCTCCAAACGTCACAGATACGCTTGTTAATCGCTACGAGGAAATTCGAAGGAGCTTGACGAATATTAATGCGCATACAATCTTCGGGCCTGTGAGCTTCAATGAGTATCAGCGCAATGATGGTCGTGGGGCAGCGGGGACGCAATGGGTTCAAAAGGGGAATGTCACAGCGTTTCAGTTAGGATGTATTAGTCCGCTTGATCAGGCGGATGTGCCGATTGTAATTCCATCTCCGAGTTCTTTACCGTGTCCGCCGGGAAGTTATATTGATCAAAATCTCGTGGAAGGGGACCCTGCAATCCTTGCGGACAAATGCACTTTGTGTCCAGCAGGCACATTTGCTCAGTACGAAAACACAAATCTCCAATGTCAACAGTGCCCCGAGGGAAGCATGAGCCTAGAGGGTGCGAAATATTGTGTGGCAACAAAAGATAATCTTACCTCCGTTGGATTGCAAGTGTTGGGAATAATCTTTGTGGTGATCAGCTGGAGCTCGACAATTGGCTACATGGTATGGCTGTATTTGAAACGCAACGACCCAGTTGTGAAGATGAGTCAGCCAGAGTCACTGTTCTTGCTTTGTGTCGGCGCCTTCATATCTACATCTGCCATTATTCCACTGACCCTCGCTGAGGCAGCTCCCGGGGAGAGTACCAGGGGTGCCTCTGCGGCGTGTCGATCCATTCCTTTCCTGTATTCGTTGGGTTGGGTCCTCATGTACACCTCATTGACGGCGAAGTCGTGGAGGCTCTTCAAGGTGGCAAGGAATGCTGAGTTAGCTCGACGTGTTCGGGTCAGCGTGCGTGAAATCTATGTGATGGTAGCTGTCGTGCTTCTCGTTGATGTTTCAATATTGATTGCCTGGGTCGTGGTTGCACCCTTGCAGTACATTCGAACCAACGTATCGACAACTCTGAACGAGGCCACAGGCGTCATGACCGTAGAGACAGCGGGGTCATGCCAAGGAAGCGCTAATGATGTTAGTATGTGGGCATTTCTCGGACCAATCATTATTATCCATGTTGCCTCAATGATCGTTACCAATGTAATCTTATTCAAGGTGAAGGGAATATCAGATCGCTATCAAGAACAGAAATATGTTGCCCTTGCATCGATTTACATCTGCGAGCTCGTCTTGCTTGGCTTACCGATCCTCATTGCTGTGCAGGAGTCTGGAGAAGCTCGCTACATTGTGATTGCGGGTGTGATCTTCTTAACTGATACAGGAGTTCTTGCACTCATCTTTCTTCCTAAAAATCAAGTATGCGAAGGTAGGATTGCCCGAAGGTATGACTGTGACGGAGAGTATCGGGATAAAGAGGACGAATGTTAAGTCACAAGCGGGACGTGGTTCTGATTATCCTGTTTCGGCAGTCGAGGAGATTCGTAGAAGAGCATCTATGACAGTCAATCGAAATTCGAGTGTTTTATCGTCTCAGTCTGAAGGGCCGGCTGTGATTCCTTCACCAGTAGCATCAGTAATATCAGTAGCTTCATCTGGAGAGGAGAAGGTAGTGAGATAGAGGAATCAGACTATGATGATTTTCAGGATGCCAAATCCACCTGCTCCACCAACTGTTCCAATGTATAGGTATAGGGGTCAGGACTGTCAAGCGTATCTGGTGACGAAAAGAGTTCATATTCATAAAATGTATCTGGGAGAGTGAATAAGATGTGTTCTAGAAATAACATTCATATGCAAAAAATATATGTAGTACGTCATCTTCTAGTTACTGAACAGGTTCAATCTTTGTCTTTTTGTAATCTTTAGAAAGTCAGTCATCCGAACAGGGTGGTTCTTTGATTGCTAGCATGGCTAAGCATACACACACAGAGGCACACAGATTCATACACTTCATTTGGGGTCATCTGTGTGCGCGCAATGGATTCAATAATTTTCTGTTTCAATTACTATTTGTTCAAATGTGGACAAAATGGTCCCTAATTTTTCTTCATTTGACGGTGATGAGTGATGAATAGAGCTTGTTACGATGTTGATTGTGGCCTGCAGCTGAATGCAGTTATGATTACGAATTGAACGGAAAGTCAGTGTCAGGTGCAAAGATATTCAAAGGCCATGTAAACCCTCTTTTCTCTCTAATTTCTACTTAGTAGCATTAGAAGTTCTGACGTCTTTTGTTCTTTAAAACAAGTGCATCATAAGACTAAGACGTTCCCACATGGTGATGCGACAAGAAAAAGGAACACCACCAATGTCTCACAAGTCACAAATTTGTTCCGTGTTCACTCATCGCTCATCGGTATTGTCAGTAAGAAATCCTAAATACACACACAAATAAAATAATGAATCGTCGTCTCCATCCCACCACGCACAGCATCACAGCACTACACACGTCGCTGTTGCCGCAGGCTCGTGGATTTAGACTACATGATGAAGTGCATGCATCATAGGTATACATAGTTAATTGCTGCATACGCCACTATCTCACAGCCAGCTACTACTTGTTCCTCCTATCTCCCCAGCTGCCTTATTGCTGCTACTGCTACTTAAAAGATGCTTTATCTCTTCTTATGTCGGCTCTTTCGGAGGAGCTCAGCTACGAGCGATAGCAATGATGATGAGATGAGTACAGCTACAGAGGCAGCCGACACATCATGTGCGTTTTACAGCACGCCAGAAGTTGATAACGTCAAATTTAAAAGAAGTACTAATAAAGAACAAGAAGAACGAGATCGGGCGGCGGAAGTAAGTGACGAGATTTTGTATAGGCAGCCTGAAAGCACTGATGCTGAATTACAGCGTGACGAGGTTTTATTCAGGCAGCCTGAAAGCACCCATCTTGGGGACTGTCCGATTTGTTTCTTACCGTTACCGCTCGACCCATACAAATCCACGTTGCAATCATGTTGTAGCAAGGTGATCTGCAAAGGATGTCGTCGTGCCAACAAACTACGCGGAATGAACAAGAATCTAAATCACACTTGTCTAATGTGTCGGCAACCCACACCAAGAAGCAAAAAAGAGGTCAATATGTATAGCATGAAGCGAGTGGCAGCAAACGATCCGGTTGCAATACAGGAAAGAGGTAAGAAGCACTACTATGACGGACATTACAGAGGTGCTTTTAAGTATTGGAGAAAGGCAGCTGAATTGGGCAATGTGGATTCGATTTATCTTCTATCCCTTTTGTATCGGGATGGCAGAGGTGTTGAGAAGAATGAGGAAAAGGAATGGTATCAACTACAAGAGGCTGCCATTGCTGGTCATGTTGGTGCTAGATTCACTCTTGCACATAATGAGAAGACGAGAAGAGGAAGGACAGATAGAGCAGTGAAGCATCTCATCATCGCTGCAAACCTTGGATGCGATTATTCAATGGAAGCGCTAAAGCAGTGCCACACAAATGGAGAGGTGGGCGATGACAAGTTTACCGCGGCTCTTCATGCACACCAGGCTGCCGTAGATGCAATGAACAGTCCACAGAGGGAGGAACAAGCCAACTTCGAAAGATCTCTGGAGGAGTGGTTCTGTGCGGATAAATGAGCCGATGCTGTTTTACTCTCTTTGATGATGTTATGTGTAGCTATGTGTTTGTACATCGACGGAATAAAGTTACAATTACAATTTCCGTTCATTAACTTGAGTAGAGCTGTTCCAAACTAAGTATTTGATTCTATTCTACAGGGGAAACGCTGCAGCTGTAGAGCTCTTCACCTCAATTTACTCACCTTTCTCCTCACAAGACCTCGATTGATGTTTTTGAAAGCATTGCCGTTGATGCCAAGAAGAAGAAGTATGACAGAATCTTTGACTTATAGCTCTTCCCAACAAAGGTATGTACTTCAAAATTTTCTGTTATATATCAGGCCAGATTGAAAGAGACTTTGTAAACCGTCTGGGAGGGCGAAAGCTGTATGTGTTGTAGAAGTAATACATATTCATATATACGCAGGAAGCAGCAGAATCTATGTACATCATAAATTTTCTGTGCATAATTTCCATTGGTTTCGAGAGATTGCAACGAATGCACGAAATAATCTGCCGAACAGTTACTGAAATCAATCGAGCAGCCCTCTACTTTTCATCATCATGGTTGCATGCACAATGTTTACTTTGTACTGTCATGAACCAATGATTGATAGTTGGTATATTCTCTTCCTGAAGTAGCTATGTACAATTGTACATGTACCTGCAACACGAAGTTAGTTGAGTTCTGTGAGAGTATGCATGTGTCGTTACCAGACGGTACAATACTCAGCATCCGAAAAAAAAGATTTCAGCGAGCACTTTTGCAAACTTGTAACGCTTTTACTTTTGCAGACTGCCGTTTGTTGAATGAAAACTGAGAACCCTACTAACTGCTGTCACCGCCCGAACAGATTGAATGAAAGAAGTGCAGCTGCGCTCAATGCTTATGCAACCAACCAGCTCGGCGTTTAGAAGGGGGAAGCATAATAATAATATATTTTAATTTCAAATTGCATTGGCATAGATTCGAGATTGGTCTCATTAATTCATTGAAAAAAATAATGGCAGAACACCACCACCAACAACAACAGAGCATGCGCCGCAAACTTTCGGCCCGAGTCTCAGCGGCCTTTCGGACATCTTCTCGTCAGCCAAATCTATCGGGACGGCGGCGTGCTGCAAATCATAGCAATAATAACAGTAACAATAATAATAGTGATAACGGTCAACAACGACAAGCGGCAGCTGAGCGAACATCACAGAGAAGGAGACTGCCAAGAGGTTGGTGGCCCGATCAAGGGAAGAGGGAGGGGCTGAAATTGAAGGCAATGAATGATTTGAAAAATGAGACGTTTGTAAGTGTCGTCACTGTCGACTAAATATTGTTTTTGCAAATCGTTTGCTGCTATTGCTAACCATGTATAATTCGCTATGCTGCGCGGGTTCTCACCATCATCTCTCTCCATCCCTATCTCAAAACCACAGGTCATCACGGAAGATCACATTGAATACATCTTCCAAGAGGAACACGACAACGACTCAATCACCACCACTGAATACGAAATCAATCTAATCCTACCCGCCGAAATAACACGCCGTCAAGACAAACAAAACGATCGATGCTCCAATGAATGTTCCATCTGCATGTTAGAATACGATACGGGCGATGTAGTCGTATGTTCCAAGCACTGCAATCATGTCTTCCATCAAGAGTGTATATTGAATTGGTTTTCACATTCGAATGTAAAGAGTGGAAAATCGAATAAGAGTTGTCCTTCGTGTCGATGTAACTTTTGGGATGTGGAGGATGACACTCAGAAAAAGGAGGAGGTCGTGGGAGGAGGGAGTTTGATGATGAGAGAGAATCGTTCCGTAGTGATACGGAGGATACTGTATTGCTATCTGTGAATGTGGAACATTCGAGGAGTAGGGGGGATAGTATTGATAATGAAAATGCTTTGTCGCCTGTGGCTGAAGATTGAAGTGTCGGGTTGTAATTTTAGGAAGGGATGAATGTTGTTGAAGGCAATTGTGATTGTATGCGCTAAGTGCTAATAGTGAACGAGTCGGAGAAGATAGATTTAGCCTGCTCAAGGGAAGCCAAGGGAGCTAAACGTTATGTAAATAATACATGTTTAGTGTTTAGCATCATCTCTTCATGCATCAGCAACTGCCTTCTCGACAGTAGACATATCCAACTCCATTTCACTTGCATTCGCCTCATCCAAGATCCAAATAGCACATTCCCTCAAAGCACTCGCTGGAAAGTCCTTTGGTGTCACTGCCTCATCTGCAATTGCCAATCTCATTGCCCCAGCCTTACCGTTGGGGTACTTTACTGACTGTCCCGCAGCCGAAATGACGGTAGTTTGAGCACGCTGCATGACCGGGAGTGTCAATGAGATACTCGGAGGGTCTTTTTGAAAAGCAGCAGTTACCCATGGACCATCAACAATATCAATTTCATCACGATTGGGATATAAACTACCAATGTGACCATCATCCCCCACCCCAACCAACGATAAATCAAACACGGGGAACCCATCCTTATCACGTGGCAATTTCGACTCGGGTAAGGCCTTCATCTTTGATTCATAATCGTCTGCCTCCTTCTTTCCATCACTTGATCCATTTAAGGAAATAATATCAGTGAGTCCCCATCGGTCCAAGAATTTAGCACGAGCCTGTGCCTCAATGGCGCTAGATTCATCGGTGATGTCGACACATTTGTGATTGACAAAGCATAGTGTTGTTTTGGAGACCCAGTCATCCGATGGATCGAGGGAGCTGAGCACTTTTAACACAGAACCACCGGGAATAGCCAGAGCAAAGTGTCCACGTTTAGATATTGCCTGTTTGGCGCATGATTCGACAAGTTGGTGGACTGCTTGTGTCACTTCGCTTTCGGTGGGTAGGACATGCACTTTTTCCGCTGGGGCGGCGTATATTTGTTGAGTGCGGGTAAAGGAAGTTGTTGACCGAGGTGCTTGGAACGCATGAGAGCCGGCTGCGAAGCAGCTGAGTAAGAGTAGCTTGAGATTCATTGTCTGCTGAATGATTCGATTAGTTATTCCCTTGTCGATGTTGGTAGGGAAGCTCTCATGATCATGATATCTCGATCTCGATGACGACTGTTGGCGCCATCTACAGCCCCTCAATAGAACGCTTTCCTGCCATCACAATCGCATCTACTTGTCACACCATCACTCTCCCAACTCTCCTCAACCTGCGAAGAAAGGGGTGCATCGTATTCAGAAGTAGTCCGTAGTCCGTACAACTTAATTTAAGAAGAAAAGAGCCATGCGCCATTATTGAAGGGAAGTTCCTCATTGGCTGCTCTCATCTCACTCCTTTGACGCCACACTTCTATTCCATCGAAAAGTCGTTGCAACATCTTGAGACTGTACTGCAGATCCCACTCAGGATTGCTGTACCAACTACGCCTGCAATGTACATTGTACCTGTCTTGCAGCTGCTCCAATGCTCGAAGGTCGGCTCCTTCTCGTAAGAATAGCCAGTTGCTGCCGACAGCTATGTCTGCGTAAGGAATCAGGGTCCTCCTCCGGCGTTCCTCGATTGCCTCAAAATATTAGTTAACATCTTCATACTTGCTTGATTGGTCTTGCAAGAGAAGATCCATCCACCATGACATGTCTCAATAGACTTGTATGGTTGCATACATCTCCAGAACATCTCTGATTCTTCCCACCGGCCGTGTTGCCGGTATCGACGATTATGTCGAACCCATTGTCCATCAAGCTTCCATCTTCTCTGCTCAATGCACGACTTGAAGTCAACAAAGCCATTGGAGTCTATTACTGGCTGAATGATGTACTCCTCGATAGATCCCCATTCCAATCCTAGGAAGCCGTGACCTATATTACAGCTACATCTACCTCCAGGGGCACTGCACTGATAACAAAATCGGTATCCACACAGACACTCAATCAAATTGCAGCCACTTTCCTTCTCGATGCGTGATCCACACCCTTGGCACAAGGTGGTGTTTTCATTCAGCCAGTGTAATGTGAATTCATCAATTTCTTCACTGTTTGCTTCCTCCACTTCCACCTTTCTTGGCTCAAAAGATCGCCCGATTATTCGGTGTACATCATCCTCATCAATGTTGACACGGCATATTGGGCATGTAGATGCTTCTTGCCCCGAAGTCTCCTCCTTTTCAATCCATTTCACTAGACATGGTTTGCAACTCTGATGTTGACACGTTGTCAAGACGATTCCTTCGGTGGATGTGGATGCATTGACGTAGCAAATGGGACAATCGAAGCAATCTTGCTCTAATGCAAGTGCTGCGGGAGTTGATATTATGGTCGACATGATTATATGAATTTTTGTTTGTTCGCAATATGCTGCAACAGTTTTATGATGAACTTTGCTGTGCTCCCCGAGACACGAGTGGGGGAGGGTGCACGAATCAAACTGCACGACAACTTTAAATCGAGTCGAACAGTTCTGACGAGACAGGCTGTGTCGCAGTATGGTAAGTAGGTAGACTGCTTTGAAGGGAACAATTGGATCCATTCATGGAACACTATAATTATAATTGCTTTCTTCTGATCGATCTAACGCATAGATGTATTATCAGAGGTTCAGAGTTTGAATGGATTTGTAGATTTAAGAAGCTCGTTAGAATCGTCACATACTCGCACTTGCAAATTTATCCTTCTTCCCTCCTCTCTCTTCCCCAACATATTACCAAGATCTCCAAGCACAAAGTGGCCTCTTGGTGTAATCCTTACCCTCATCATTCTCTTCATGTTCCGATTCTATACCAATAGTGTCATTATCCTCTCTAAATACAATGGCCGCTGTAACACCAATCGCACCCACACTCGCTATGGCTTCTGCGCCGGTCAATCCAGCAGCCATGACTGATGCAGCCAGAGTCGCCTCAGCGGGGACAACAGCAAGCATCCCAGCCATAAGGAATGGCATTGCAACTGTCGTACCCACGGCCACACTAGTACCAATGGCAAAAGTCTTAATCTTTCCACTTGATATAGCTCTTGGAAGAAGAGGGTTGATACTCCAAACTTCTCTCTTGTCGTCAGTCATTGCAGTCACAGTGCACAGCTTGGGGTTTATTTCGGCATTGCTAAATGATAATAGTCCACCATGTGTCTTTGAACGAAAGGTGTATCCTCCGTCGATGGCCTGTTCCATCGTCCATAGCTCTGTCGACGATTCATTGTCATCATTATCTGATACAGTTATACACTCAACGTCACCATCTTCATTCGAACCCAAGTACAATCCATTGCTTTTGTGGTATAACCTCACCGTACCATCTTCGTCAATCATTTGCAAGACAAATTGATCACTCTGCTTCATATTTTCTGTAACGTATGGAAATGGCCCAATCGATCTCATATGATGAAAAGATGTCAAAGTGTAAACTTGACTATGAGCCGCATCTAATTGCCACACACCACAATCTCCCTCGAATTCTTGCATTGTTGATAACCGTCCTCCCTCACCATCACGACGACACAACATCCTCCTTGCACAAGCTACTGATTTGATGACAACACCAGTACACCCCTCTGGAGCTTTCTCAACAGTCCACTCATCACATCCCTCTTCTGCCTTACCGATACCAATGGTCGACACCTTTCCTTCGTGGTTACACGCAATGCAAAACTGAGAATGCATCCACGAGACTATACGTACTTTACCACCGCCCATCTCGACAAATCGCCATACCTCCCACCCACGCTTCTCAGAGGTTAGAGAACATTTACCTAACAAATCACATCGAATCTGTTTTGTTGATTCTTCAGACGAAGTTGAAGGAGAAGAAGACATGAAACATAGCTCTCCAGAAACAAATTCAACATCCCAACTTTCCTCTACTGAATTTGCACCCTTCAGACCAACAGAATTAGTGGTGATTCTTCGTCCTTCTCCATCAGAGGTGCGAGAACATGTGGCTATATTCAATTCATTCTTTACAGAAACCAGAAAGTGTCCCCCATGGGGTGAACGCATGAGTAACCACTGTTCCGTATCACCAAGTTCAGATTTGGTGGGTGAATTGTCGGCAAGGGCTGATTCTGCCTTTGCTTTTGCAGCGGCTACCCAATCTTTCTTCTTTTCTTCTTCCTCCTCTTCATCATTATTTTCGACATTATTATTTATTTCTGCTGATATTTTGACAGTGCTGACCTCCCCCGTCTCAGAATCGGATGTAACATATCGGTTAAACTTGTATGATTTGAGATAATACACATCTTTTCTCTTCTTTACATCGCCCTCATCATTACAATTCTTTACCGCCGGCATGAGTAAGAATAGCTCTTTGTCACCACGGTTCGACGTTGTATCGACCAATCCTTTTTTGGTACTAGTCAATCGTATATTGTTGTCTGATACAGAAGTTAATATACATCGAGGGGGCTGTTCCACTACAGGAAACGGACGGGTAATCTCCGGCATAGGCTGACGTAACTCATCTGAAGACACATTGCTAGTAGTAGTGCTGCGACCACTGATGGAAGAGGATAGACGAGATGAATGATTGCTCGCTTTCATTTTTAGATCACTCATGTTGGAGCTTGCCTTGGAGAGAAAGTCTCTCATGCTGTTGCCTCTTCCTACACCGCTGCTATGGGACGTCATTTTTTTCACCACAAGATACTTATTATGTTCATGTATGCTCGTCGTAGTTACCCTTTTTCTTGCTTGGCAGCCGCCGCTCTCCTATACAACCGCCTCCGAATCAAATGGCTCGACAACGGTGGGGGAACATATAATTATACACCAACACCTACCAACACGTACCAACGTTGCTGAGTTGCTGGCCGGCGGCGAGCCGCGGCCGGCCGGCCGTTCACAAAAATTTGAGGAATGAGGATGAGCGGTATTCAGGCTGTCGCAGCGGCAACAAGCGTCTCCATTAGATGATCATTCTCACATTTCGGTACATACTTGTGGTCGGCTTGTAAGGCTTAACATCACTTCCTGCGAGAAGAAGTACATGCCACGGGGAAAATACTTCGAAAGGACGGTATTTTGGTGCCTCTACGGATATCAAGGACGTGATGCAGGTTGCTTCGAAAGGGTTATCAATGACAAGGCAATGTTTATTAGTTTCAAAGACGATAAGGAATTGTTCACTGAGGATCTAGCCTACTTGCATAATTTGCTTCAAGTCGGCAAGATTGATCCAAAGAATTTTGGCAGGGGGCAATGACGGAGTTGTTGTTGCTACTCCGTGGAAGTTAGGATTCACAAGGATTAGATATTAGAGCTAAGGGTTGACTGTGAAAGGAGCGCTATTTAAGTTGTTTCATAAGTTGCAGCCTTCGATGCTTTTAAGAGCTTCATTTTGGTTACATTAGATCATCGTATTTGGGATAACCCGGAGTGATATTTGAGTGCAGCCACGTCATTGCCGCTAATAATTAAGAGCATGGTTGTGAAGTTCAATCTTCATCTCATCTATGACTTTTCTATCTAAACCGTCTGTTTCCTCGTTTGCTATGCTGGTGCACACGCTTTGGATATCAACACCGACCACATCTTTTATACATACTGTCCGGCTATACTTCATATAGTCTTCTACCATCTTTTCCATTTCTTTCCTTCCAAACCTCACGCGGACGTCCACCGATGCATGGAACTCTTCCGCACCCCAGTAATCCACTGAATAAAGTCGTCATCAAGAACGGAGTCCAAATGAATAGTGACACAGCAAACTCAATGATGAATGCCAAGATGAAGCTAAAGTCACCTTGCAGAAGGAAGCCCATCACCTCTGCAGGTTCGACCTCATCATCCATTAGTGAAAGCAGCTGCTCATCTATCCTGATTCCATCTTCGTCTTCAGCCATTGGAAACACACGGAAATAAACAACAACACACGTTGCTATAATCATCAACATGACGATTGATATAGCTGTAGTCCACCCAAAGATTAAACAATCTTGTCTATTTGTTGCGTTGGAGCTGTAGCTGCAATAACCACATGAAACCATGTGCCAGAGCGCCATGTCAAAGGCAGCATGGATACCTGCTCCCACTGTCCAAAGAATCGTTAGCTGTGACCCCATGTCTACTTTTAAACGAGCGGAGGCCAGTCTTCTAATATCGTGTCTTCTAATATCGTATTTGTAGCTACAGTGCCATTGTATATATTTGCCGGAATGATGGTCGTAGCCCACTCTCTGAAAGCAGAAGTGATTTCTTCGTCATGGAACACTTGATTCCCCCATAGATATATTACATTGGTAACATTCAAGCCGAATGCCAACGATCCGCATAATAGCAGTACACGATGTTTCATTCGGACCGGGGAACGATAATCATAACAGAACAGACCAAATATAAGTTGGCAGTTTTGAAATGTATTGTTTGTAATCTTGACAGTAGGTGTTGTCGGGTAGGTGGTAGGCACGACGAGCTAATTTACCTCGTATAAAGTCAACTATTTCTTTGTCTTCGTCAGAGGCAGTAGCCGGATGAGGCAGCTGTTTCGATTTCTTCTCCTCTTTGTCTGATTCGCCATAGTCTACATGTGCTGCAGATTGCGGCTTTCTTTCCATCTGTCCAGAAGGTAATGATGATGATAATGATTGATACATGATAGTGGTGGTACCACCATGAGTCATCGGACTTCTGACAACAGTACTTGACGACTGCGATAGCCACGGGAGAGCAATCGCCAGCAATTCATCGTCATCGAAGTCATTATTTGACTTATTATTGACGGAAGCAGAAGCTGCCGATTTTGTTGGAGCATTACTTCTGATTTTAACCATGCTTTCAAATGGCAACAGAGTATTCTATCCTAATAGAAGGGATTGGCATTGCAAACTGCACAACTACAATACTCAGATGAATGTGCAGAGCAGCTCGGAGCTCGGAGGGAAGTTTGAAAAGTGATAGTCAGTACCGGTCTTTCCTCTCTTTTCTTCTTCCATATTCTCCTTTGAGGTTAATTTTGACGTGAGGGGTTATTCTTCGTCGCCAAAAGCAAGGACGAGGCCTTATTCTTCTTCTGTGACACCCGGACACAAGCATGCTTACTACAAGAAGCGCCCCTCGCCGATTCCCTATCTTCATCTGCAGAAAGCGTTGAAGCTCCCAACGCACCATCGCTCGCTCTTTTTTGTTCCAAAAGCTGTTGCTGAGCACTTCTCATAGTCATAATTTCTTATTCACTGTCTTGCTTGTTCTCTTCCAAGTATTGAATTCCAATGAATGATGGCCCAACAACATCCAAACTCGAACAGGAACATGAGCATGAGCATGAGCATGAGGACGACAATACTCCAGCCGGATTCCAAATCGTCTGCTGTCCAATTCAGTTGAACCGCTCATCTTCCGAGATACCTCCAACTCAAACTCAAACACTTCCATTTTCATCATCATCGAAGATAGCCTCTTCAAAAGCAGTCGATGATACACCAGCGCCAGTCCAACTCAGCGGTAGCCGTACCACGAGTCTACAGCGTCCATCATCCTTCCAGCGAATCGTCAACCTACATCGCGAGCCGTCTCGTCCAACTACAACTACACCAAATGATGATGATGATGATGATGATGAAGAACAACCCAACATCAATGTGCAGCGCAGCACATTGCAGGCAAGCCGAGGCCGAGGTTGTGATGGCATCGCCATCCAGTCTTCTCGATCTGTTTCATCAGCAAATTCGCAACGTGGCAGCGTCAATGAGGAACAGTCCAACATCAATGACTGTACATCGCAGCACATCGCTGACAAGCCGAGGCGATGGCATCGCCATCCAGCCGTCTCGATCTGGTTCATCTGCGTCTGCGAATTCTCAACTTGGCAGCATCAATGAAGAAGGCTTTGTCATTGCCGCATCTTTTCCTTACGGGCAAGAGGAAGTGCTAGTGCAAGAACCTCGACAGAGGAGGCAGCGTAGGCCAAGGAACAAGTGCGCTACAGTTGCAACTTTGTGTGTTTGTCTTGGTGGTGTTTGTGCAGGACTGGTTGTATTGTCCCTCTCTACAGACTCATTGATACAACAAAGTCTGCAAAGGCATGGCTCGCCACGAGACTATGATGGAGATGGTTTGAGTGATGAAATTGAGCTGCAACTGGGAACAGACCCGTTGAATGCAGACGCAGATGGGAACGGAAAGAGTGATGGAGAAGAATTGGTTGCAATTGCAAAGGTGGCGAAGGCTCCGAGGGCTCCGAAGGCTCCAAAGGTGAAGACTCCGAAGGCTCCGAAGGCTCCGAAGGTGAAGACTCCGAAGGCTCCGAAGGCTCCGAAGGTGAGGGCTCCGAAGGCTCCGAAGGTGAAGACTCCGAAGGTTTCCCCGCCAACTACTCCATTTCCAACCCCGGATGGGACAGATCCCTCCCGGTTTTGAGCTCAATGTGTCCACTGAGTTTGCGACGAGTTGTTGTGTAGTCTGTAAGGATCTCTATATGTTAAGCTTTGAAGATAGAAAGTTAAAGTAAGAAGAAGTAGAAGTACATAGATAACATGTGTGCAAGAATTATTCAACTGTAGACTATAATATAATAGACTAGTATGCGTATATGTCGAGGAGCAGCAGTGATCAACTTCTCTGTGATCTATGATGGAATCGCTTTCTTCCCAAGATACGTCATCTACTGCTACTGACCGAGTGTCTCTCCACAAACCCTACATCCTTCGAAGTCAGTACCTCAGAGATGTGCTCAAGTAGAAGAGAAGGTCAAGGCTGCAGCTAAGAGAAACATAAGCACCCTCAGCATCAGCCTCAGCGGTGGTCGAAAAGATGCATATTGACAAGTGATTGCAAATCTGATGCTCTACCTACAATCTACAAACAGGAGCAAGAGGGCCACAATAGTAGTATCCTCTTTTCCTTCTTCGTCGTCATGGTCACAATAATTATTATTAGTACAGAGCATCATGGCATTGCAAACTGCAAAGCTGCACAACTATACAATACTCAGATGAATGTGCAGAGCAGCGAGCAGCTCGGAAGGAAGTTGTTGAAAAGTTGATAGTCCAGTACCAGTCTGAAGTGGAAAAGGATCAGGTTATGTATTGTATGCAACCCAGTGCAAAAATCTTGTATTTTGACAGCTGCATGCAGTATTCAGGTAGAGTGGTACTCTTTTTTTGTCCAAGATTTTAAGCCTAATTCCAAGTTCAACCGGTATTTACTAAATCTCTTGCTGGGTCACTTTTGACATTTTTTCGGAAACTCCTCCGCTCATGATGTGGAGACCTCATCCACGATGTTTATCGCGGAAATCATATTACGGTGAATAAAACCTGATACTTTACACTATTGTATGGTTTCCGTAGGGTGCTTGAACCATTATTCTTCTTTTCGGACGAGTAGTAGTATGCATAGTTGGCTTCATGTTCACCCCCTCTTCTGCATGTTTGGCTTGAGACCGTAAGCTGCGAACTTCTTCCCCTCAGAGACATTATCACGCACAATGTAGGTACGAGTTGCGCCAACAGACGCATGACGCATTGATCTAAGGGCGTCCTCGATGCTCACACCTTCGGCATTGTTCAAAGTTCACTAATGGACGTCTCTAAGAATCCTGTCCTGAAAAGGTCGTCATAAATGAGCTGTTTAAATGAAGACGAAGAGCATATCTTTGATCTTCGAGCTGCAAGAAGCGCAAATAAAAGATGCCAAGAGAAACGGAGATAGGCGCACGCAAGAGTCACTTTCTATTGGGGAGGACGAGTTGGTGCTACTTATTTCACTACTTATACTTAACTCCTTACTTATATCAAGTACAGTAAGAAGTTCTAGAGCCAATCGTCACATGAACCATTGTAGGGCGTTAAACGACAAGGCAGTTTACAACAATAACAATATATCCAAATTATAATTTATGTTCCGATCCCTTCTGAAGTGCTAATTGTGGAAGCGAGGTTGAACTTCCAATTTTGAATTCCCGCACATCAAGTGGTGCAATACTACGATCTGCCCTCAGACGCAGTAACGCCCACGCCCTGTCATCCTCATGCTCTGTAACATTGAGCTTGTTTCCAAGCAGCCAATCCCGACGCAGGCTTTCACTGTTCAATAATGGCTTTTTCTGGTTGTTGCTCCTGCGAGCAAGAATGGCCTGTTTGTATCCTTCAATTTTGGTTGCATATACTTTTGCTGATTCCGGTCCTGCTATTGCAAATCTGTCATTATAACCCCCAAAGGACATCCATCTTGGTGTAATGATATCAGTATTACCAAGATTAAAGCTGCACGGGATATCAACTGGACTCATCAAGAACGTTTCCGACCTAGCAAATATGTACAAGGTGTCGTCGTTTGAATTATTGTAATGCTTCTGTCCATAGAAGAAGGCTCCCTTGAGCGAGTGCCCCTGACGAAATATATTCTTCAGTGCCTCGATTGATTGCCTATTGTGTGTGTCCTGCGAGCTCAAGCCATCGTCAACGGCTGCTTTGTTCACGAATCTTGCAGACGAAAAAGAAAGTGTGAAGAGAGAAATATTAGTTAGTACGTTAAAACCTTTAACTGTGTACACATTTCACGCTAATAATTATCTAAAATTGCATCGCTTCTACTTCTATCAGCGCCGGCCCGAACTCAAGCCGACTCTTCTCTGGCTCGACTATTTCTATTTTCCTTCTTTGTCGTCATGGTATCGAGCATCATGCAGCTCTACTACTCAATGCTCAAAAGTTCGTTGTATGTTTTGCCGTCCATAGATGGCATAAGAATTTGTCCGATGATGCAGCTTCCAATGATCAAAATATCTTTTGGTAATGCACTTACAGCGGCACCCTCGGGCTTCGATCTCGGTTTTCAATAAGCGGCAACGGCACCCTCGGGCTTCGATCTCGGTTTTCAATAAGCGGCTCTGCTGTGCTCTGCTTTGTAATCAATAATCACCACCAGTTCCTCCGCTAGCAGTATTGTAATCGATACATATTACGAAAGTGACGAGCCGCCACGTTTGAATGTGTTGTGGATGTGGATTTTCACCATCAATTTAGGCGCACTAGCACCGACATCGACGTGGCACTGAAGTGTCGACGATAGGTCATGTAGAAAGGCATCAGGCGCGCGTGGTAGTGGTATAAAGGCATCATGCGTGGTCAGCGGGTATATATTTCACGGATAGCATGCCAACACAACTCTCCAACTCCAACTAACTACATATATCGACTATCGAGGGGATTGAATAGATCACGAAGAGGTTCAAGAGCGTGCGCATGAGAACGTACTGGCATAGCTGGGCTAGCTCCGGGGACTGGACAGCATGGGAGAAGGAAAAAGTCAGATTTGCTGATAGCCCCGCTTATCATGCTTTTAAATGTCTAAATCAACATGCGGATGCCTTCAACAGAGTATCTACCCCAAATAGAAGTGGCTTGCAATTCATTGCAACTTACAACATCTACTCAGATGTCAGATGAATGTGGAGAGCAGCTCGGAGGGAAGTTTGAAAAGTGAAAAGAGTAGGATGCTTCCAGAGAAAGGGAACAAATTTTAAAGGGTCAATCCTTCTCTCTTCTCTTGCTGCGCTCTTGGATCACAAGACTTGCTCTTGCTTTGCATTTTGGTGAAGAGATCATCATTGTGCTCATAAAACAAACAGCAGCAGTAACAACAACAACAACAACAACAACAACAACAACAACAACAACAACAACAACAACAACAACAACAACAACAACAACAACAACAACAACAACAACAACAACAACAACAACAACAACAACAACAACAACAACAACAACAACAACAACAACAACAACAACAACAACAACAACAACAACAACAACAACAACAACAACAACAACAACAACAACAACAACAACAACAACAACAACAACAACAACAACAACAACAACAACAACAACAACAAGGTCACAGTATGATTCTTCAATCTTATTCTTTTCTCAGCGTAATTCTCCTATCAAACGCTATGCCATCCTATGGGCACGAGCTTCTACAAGAAAGACTACCTTTCCCAGATGATAGCCCATCACTTGTCGGTACGAACTGGAAAATGTTCGAGATAAATGGTGCCGTAGCTCAGGGGGGTCAATAAATGTTCTTCTCATCTGAATCAAGCCTGTCAGGCTTCAATGGGTGCCACCTATTTGACGCAGAGTGGGGCACAGTGCCATCCAGCTCTTGATTACTTTTGGTATTGGAAGCATTTCTATGAATGAGTGCTCTTGGATGACTGACGTGAACAGCAGGAGATGACAGACTTCATAAGTTTGCTGCGTCAAGATGCAATCGCATATAGTATTAGTGAGGATGCAATATGGTTGAAATGTACAGAGATGATACTCCCACCATGACATTAACCAGGATTCCCAACCCAATTCAGCCTCACGAGAGACTGATGGGAACAAACTGGCTTGCCACAGATATTTGTGGCCTTCATACTAGAAACTCTCTCCGACCCGTGTTAGAGGACTACCCTATCACATTATCCTTCTCTCGTGATGAAGTGAGGGGAAATGCAGGATGCAATCAGTTTTCTGCAAAAACATCATCATCACAAATTACACTCAATAAGTTTCAAGTGGCCGATGTGGCCATTACATCGATGCACTGTGGACAGGAGGCAATGTCTCAAGAGAGAGCATTTATGAGCATTCTTGAGAATCCGGGCTTGCAGTACACGTTATCTTGGGAACAAGTTCGAGGAGATGAGTGGACAAAGTGCTTAGATTGGGTTCTCCAGTCAGCTCCAACGATGGTCCGATTTGTTCTTGTCGGGTTGGAAAGTTCTGAGGAGGATGTCAAAAAATCTCCTGCTGGAACGACGGGACCGATGGTAATAGCTAAGGTATGAGCCCTATTGCTCCATTGACAGCGGAAGGTAGATCAGATCATCTAGCACCTACACAAGTGGTTGCGGAGTCAAATCGAATGCACTACAATACTTATCGAATAATCAGAGTTGAACATCGTAACCATGAATAAATAGTTATCGTTTTGTAGATGTTATGGTTTCAGCTGTTTCTCTCGTTGCTGCCTGGCGAAGGCCTCCTCTACCTCTAGACACTGGAGACAAACACTTCCTGCGGGGAGAAAGGAGAAGAGCGCAGCAGGTCTTCATCTTTAGCTTGTTGCTTTGAGATGGAACAACTTTTCTGACGCGGGCCAATACCGACGCATTCTTGCTGCTAGGTAGCCTTAGCTGCTTTACCCCAGCAGATAGCAGATCTGGAATCGAGAGATGAGCCGATGGTCATATGTAGCTGAGCTGACCGACGTATGTTATTATCTACCATACAGTACTTTTCGCAGGTAGTTACGTCAGCAGCACGTCATCGCACCAGCCAGCCAGCTTTGTACTTTGTACTTCAATCTAATGATGCACCATCTAATAGATCGGAGCATCGCATACAATGCATACAATGCTTTTCGAATAGACTCCTCCTAACACCTTCACCCTATTCAAAGCAGCTTACTAGCCATGAGATTCAGTACATCCGCCCTCGCAGTAGTGCTGCTACAGATTTCGTCACAGCTATCTCCAAATGAAGCTTTCTCTTTGTCGAGAGCCAAAACGTCATCGCCTTCTGTGAGGAAGAATGACAGTCTATTTGCTCGACATGATGACGACGATGGCGAGGAAAGTTTGAACGGTAGTAACAATAAAAAGCCGGCATTTGCATCATCAATCTTATTGGCCAGTTCTGCTTTGCAACTTTCTACTTCCAAGGTGCGTAACATAACACATGATGTTATATAACACATTATGATGTGTTCCCTCTCTCAACTTTTTTGCAATTCTAATCACACCACAGGCATTAGCCGCAGGAAGCGCATTGAGTGTAGCAGGAACATTGCTGCTCAGCGGATCAATCTCTGAGGATGCTAATGTTGCACAAACTAATAACATCTTAAATGAGGCGTCATCAATATCATCATCGTCATCATCAATAATTCTTCCTGATGCTCCCCAACCACCACTGCCATTCCTATCTTCACAATCTAACCTCCTCACTGCAGTAGATACTCCAGCTGTCCCAACTGAAACTAAATCCGCCACAGAATCCATTGCCGAGGACGATGAACAGGCAAAGATAGAAGAGGAACACCAAAGACAACGATTGGTGCAAGAACTGGAGAGTGAGTCTCGTATGAACCTAAAGATGGAGAGTGATCTAAAAGCAAAAGATGACTTCATTCGTGATATGAGGAAGCATTTGGACAGACTCAAAGAGGTGGAAATTGCATTAGATAAGAGTAAGATGAGTGAGGCAACGTTTGAAAAAAGAACAAAAAGCGTTAGAGGCAAGTTTGATCAAATTGAATGAGAGTTTGGAAAAGGAATCGAGTAAAAATGCAAGTTTGGAGAAGGCACTGAAAGAGAGGGAGGGGGCCATCACTGAATTCAAGGCACAGTTGCAAACTACAAAGGCAAGTGAGGCGCAACTGCAAAAGGATTTGCAATCTACCAAGGCAAGTTTGAGCAAATCGAATGAGAGTTTGGAAAAGGAATCGAGTAAAAATGCAAGTTTGGAGAAGGCACTGAAAGAGGGGGAGGGGACTATCGCTGATTTCAAGGCACAGTTGCAAACTACGAAGGCAAGTGAGGCGCAACTGCAAAAGGATTTTGCAATCTACCAAGGCAAGTGAAGCAGCACTTGACAAGACAGTTGCGTCACTAAAGAATGATTTGGCAACCCAAGTCAAAACTAATACAGAACTCGAGGCCAAACTGGGTGCTGTTTATGAAGTTATTGCCAATGTCAAGGTTCAACTTGAGAAACAACTCAATTCTGTGTCGTCGTCTAAGTAGTAACGATGATTAGGTAGTAATGATTAGGTAGCAATGGTTAGATATTAACGGTTAGCTTTCACTTCAAACAACCGAAGAGTAAAAGATCTCATCTGGTTTTTGCAATGCTACTGTACAATAAATACCATCAAGCTGCATTATCTCTCCGCTCCCAACATATGTATGATGAGAAGATGCCATTCAAGAAATAGCCGAAGAAGATGCTGTCGAAGTTGCCGCATTTGATGGTTGCCACACCATGTAGAGAAGACTGTCCACCTCCAGGAAAGGTGCGAGGAGCCGAAGCCGCGTACAATCCAGTACATGTTCGCTTGATTTGAGAAAGGTTTTGAGAAAGGCTCAGCTTTTGTCAGATCCCACTTGATCGCCAAATTGCGTCAGTTCCTATCAGGTTCCTACAGGAATACGTGAGTCTTTTTCATGAGTATGGCATTTAGCGATATCTTGTTTAACTTCCTTTCTCATAAACACCTCCATCCGCCATTTGTACATACCTCCATTCAAATCGAATTTTGCCCAAGAACACGACGTGCTCATTCTCTTTGTGAACATGAACAACGAACAATACGACGCAGCCGGGTGGCCCGATGGAGCCGATAAAGGGAGTTACTAATACTGAGGAGAGGTCGCAATAATTCAGCGGTGTATTTGAAACAGCGGCCATCACACTACACGTCAATTTTTAAGCATTTGTAGATCGGTGGTCTTGTAAGCTCTCTCGGCCACTGAAACATCCATTTCAAAATGAGTGGAACAACGTCAACCTCTCCAATATCAATGAGAGCCGCAGCTGCCAACAATAATCAAAAGAAGCAGCGTGGTTTATTCAAGGGATGGAAAAAAGCATACTAAAGCAGCAGCCACCCATCACAGGGCGATCCGTCATTTCAAAAAATATGTGAAACAAAATGGCATATAACGATGATCCTCATCAACAATCGCCCAATCGCAGATATAACAATGGTCAAACAGCGGCACCTCAATTCTCACCAGCCACAAATCCACAGCTACAATATCAACAACGGCAACAACCATCAAAGAAGAATAACAAAACGTCTCCTCACAACAGCAATTTCGTCCACCAAACCTACACAAAGCAGCTCACAACTCCACAACAAATCAATCAAAATTATCCCACCAACGATGAATACTACCACTACTGCAATGATGAACTATCCCGTCAATTGCAATTGGCAGCTCAGCAGGACAAGCATTTGAAATGAGGAGAGGAAGATGACCAAGAGGATGTTTCGGGAGAGGCATTGTGCTCCTTATAATAATACTAGCAATAATAGTCATGCGCAGCAACAACCATTGCCGAGTCAGGAGCAGTTGCAGCAGAAATGGCATCAGCAGCAACAGCAGACGATTCAAAAGCAAAATGGGTCAATATCAAAACAGGGACAAAGGAATAAATTATCACATCCAAAAGAAGATTTGCATACACAATCCACACAGGCAACAAAAGACACTGCCTCCTCTTCGAGTGCCTCACATACATCATCCTTCACCAATACCTCTCAAAATAATACCAATGGAAAAGAAGTGACTCCGGTAACCAATGCTTTATCCACTGCAGCACAAGTGTTTCAACAACAACGAACTAGTACTTATACTACAGCTTCTGATGGGGATGGCGAGAATGACTATGTGAAGGAATGGACACCCATGTCGGATTCGTTTCTGGAGCAGCCTATTTCGAGTGGGGATGATTTCGATTGGCACATTGATAATGATGACGACGAGAATGAAGCTGACAATAGTGAAGCTCCCATTCCACCACCACAAAAGTCAAGTGCATGGAGAGAAGCAGTGGATCCCAATTCAGGCAAGACGTATTACTACAATATACTGACAAAGGAAGTGAGTTGGACAATACCAAACGAGAGTTCTAGAAGTAAGACTCCTCCTCCGCCGCCACCTCCGTCAAATAATAATGATGGTACGTTGGATAATAATATGGCAATGCATATGGCCAAGACTCCTCATCGGAATAATACTAGCGGTGTGCAAAAACAACAACAGAAGAAGCAACAACAACAGAAGAGAGTGAACAAGTCCCCGCCGAGAGCACGTTCATCACCTTCGTTAGATTCTATTGCTGAAGATGATGATGATTATTACGATGATAATGCAGTTGATGATGATGATGATGACAGTGGAGATGCTGTCAATGCCAACGACGATGCATTTTTACCACCCAAACAACAACCACCTCGAGCGAGATCAAAGTCTCCCTTTCGAGTAATCTCACGATCTCGATCACCAGTTCGTCATGCCTCATCATCTTTTCATTCCGATCCAAACCGTGGTGATGATCCTGATGGTGTTGGAGGTGTTGCCACCACTGCCAATGATGGTGGTGGTGGTGGCGGGAGAAGATCTGCATCACCATTCCGTGTCTTTAACAACAACACCAAATCAACCAAGAAAAAGAAGGGAAAGAAACCAGTAGTCAACATGCCACCGTCATTGCAACGAGGGAGAGGTTCTGGAGAAGTGGGAGATGTAGTGTCGTTGGTATCGTATTATGATGATCCATCGATTGGGGCATTGAGTAGTTTGGATGATACGACTTTGGCGTCGAGATCATTGTCGAAGCGATCGTCTTCGGTGGTTGCTGCACCTTTGTCTGACGATATTGTTGGAGGTGGTGGTGCTGTTGGTGGGAGTAGTGAGAGAAGAGATGCTGGAAGTAGTAATGGAAGGAGAGATGCTTCACAAACACCACCGCGGCACAAGAAGCATGCAGATCCACCTGGCAATTCGATTGATGAGATCTTTCATCAAAAGCAGAGTGCGACTCGTGGTGGTGGGAATAATTATGAGCATTCACCGTATAGAAGGGATGATTCTCGTTCACCATATAGGAGGGAGAGGCAACAGGAGCGACGACTGCCTGATCCATCTCCGATGCGACAACATCAGCAGCAGCAGCAGCACGTTCAACATTCTCCATATCAACAGCATCAATCTCCTTATAGTCGGCAATCTCCGCAGAAGCAACAGCATCAACGATCTCCATACAAGCAGCATCATCAACAGCAGCAACAGCAAGATCCCCCATACATGGAAGAAGAACAAGAGCATCGGTCTCCATACTCAGGGCAGCATCAGCATGATCCTCCATACATGGATGAAACCCCACAGGAGCGATCTCCCTATTCAGAGCAGCAGCAACAGCAGTATTTGCAGCAACCTCAAATTTTTGTGGACGAGGATGGCAATCAGTGGATGGTGACGCCTCAGGAAGTGCCGAAACATAATTCGCTGCAGCCACGTCATCAACAGCAACAACAACAACAACAGAGTATCCATCGCCAACAACCAAAGCAAAATGAGCCTCGTCAGATTTACTATGACGAAGAAGGTCAACCTTATTATTATGAAGAAGAGGATCATCATGGTCCTGATGAACAACAATACCAGCAGCAATTGCAGCATCAAGAGCATTCCATGCCACCGCCAGAACTTCAAACTCCTCGACAGGGGTGGCAGTGGTCGGAGCAACAAGAACCAACTCATTCAGATCAATACCCTGACCAAGGCGACTATCCCGCTGAAGAATATTTTGAAGATGGGAATGGGAATTTTATTTCATTTATTACCCCCGACCCAGAAGAAGGAGACAACCACGTGCTGGATGATTTCGAGAGCATTGGTATGCTAACCGCAGATGAAGATGGGCCACCGTTGGAGGAACCAAATGGTGTAGCTGATGATGACACTACCGCAGCAAATACATTGAATACTGTTGACTTGGTCGCAGAGGTGAAACGAGTATGGAGACATGTACAACGGTATGAACAGAAGAAGTCTATGAAAACGGACAATTGTATCGAAAAGAAAGATTCGGAAGAAGAGTTGCTTGTGCATCAATTCACGCAAGCCTTTGTTCAGGCTAGCCCTGGTCGAGCCAACATGTCAAGTGTCGCTAGTATGACCAGGTCAAATACTGGGGCTAGTATGGCCAAGTCGAGTACTGCCGGTGCATCAGCGATGACTTCCTCTACTCAAAGGTCCACTAGTGATGCGGCACAAATTTCTCCTGAGAAAGAAGTAGTTTCCAGCACTAGTAGAGGAAGGAGTCGTAGTAAGGATAGCCGCCTTGGGGATCATATTCGAAGCACTTCAGTCCATTCCCGTGCTCTCTCGTCGAAAGGACGAGAGAGTCCTGCGACTGGTTCTGATTATGCAATGATGTCTCATGGCGATACCGAGATGGATGGAGCCTTCATCAGCGAGGGTATGGACGATTTCTTTTTAAGTCCAGGCAAACCTCAGAAATCGACATTGAAGCAACAAGCTCGACAAAAGCAACATCTCCTTCATCCGTCACAGGTGGCTGCTGCTCAAAAATTAATGCAGAATAACAAGGCTGCCATCTCTGCCTCTGCAGCCCCAAAGCCATCAAAAATCCCCATCGGTGAACAACAACATGATTTGGCAAGTCCCTACGATTTCAACAAAGTCAAGAGCACCGGTACAAATTATTCACAAAAGACGCAGACAATTTCGAATACTACCACATCTAACATGGCAATGAAGGCCAACAAATTGGAGAAGGCTCGAAAGCAAAAGGAATTAACAAATCGCTCTCGCTCCCCTCCACGTCCTCCTGACTCTCGGAATATAAATAATGCTACACAAATTCAGCAGAGGGAGATGGAGCGAAAGGAGTCCATCAGTCCTGCCCGCTTGTACGCCATGGCATTGAAAAGTGCCAAAGAACGAAAGACTCGCAGTGAATGTTAATACTACATAATTCTTTTATTCAGATTCTTGATTCTAGTGTCATACAATCTTATATTATGCAACTAATTATTTTTTACCAGCTTGTCTCCGCCCTCCATTCATCGCGATCTATATCCTTCAATATTTCCTTCCGGTTGCATCAATACGCACTCTATCCGCAGCCAGGATCCCAGCATCCCCCCTCGTCAGAATAATCTTCCTCCTCCACCTCGGGGAACGGCCAAATTTCAGGAGGGGGCTGACTCTTGAAGAACTCCTCATACTTTATCCACGTTTGCTGATACCGATCCGGAGAGTCCGGAATACTGGGATCGTGGTGGATGAAATTGCCATTGTTGTGACGTTCACAGAATTGGGCGTACTCCTTGGTACTTAGAATGTGGGCGTGCCATAGCTCGTCAACTTTTCTGGATGGAGCGGCCTTGATTGGTGCATTGGAGCCTTGCTCGGCAATTTTGATCTGAATTAAAGGAATAATTAGAGAGAAGGAGATTGTGAGGAAAATTGTAATTATTATTATCGACAGGAGAGAGAATCAAATCAATTGCAATGAGCTAACCTGCATGAACTTCAAATATTCCCTCAAGAGGGTGTCGGCGGTCTTGACATCGGCCTCATTCTCTTTGTTGAACTGAATCATCACGACGCGCTTCTCGTCCTCGGTGAGGGTAGGCTCCTCGTGCTTGGCACGCTTGTTGTTGCTGCTGCTGGGTTGCCCCGTCGATTTCTTCGTCTTCGCCAGGTTGTAGGCAATAAAAAATGAGATGAAGGCGAATTCTGGCAGCTTGCAGATCTTTCGATTTCAGACTCTTCGCTTTCTCGTGACTTTCGACTTCTTGACTTCGGAATTTTTTCAGCCTTCCTCTCAAATTCGCAAGCAAGGTTACCTCACTAACATTCTCTCATAATAAGTAACTATCACCACGTAGTTATTATAGCCGCTGCAACCATGGACGCCACTACCACCGCAGGAAAGCGCAAGAGCGACGAAGTTTGATACAGCCGACACCGATGCAAATTTGTTCGCCTCGCTTCCGGAAACTACTTGGGAAATGATCTCATCCTACGCCGCACCTCCTGACGTCTACAATCTTTCCCTCAGCTCCAAGCATTTCTTCCGTGAAGTATCAGCCGACAAACCGTCAGCAAAGAAGACTCCTTCTGCCAATGCAGCAGCAAAGGGAAATGTCGGCCGTCGATCCAAAAGGCTAGCGGCAGCGGCAGTAGCGGCTACAGCATCGGCAGCAGCAGCATCAGAAAAAAATGCCGCATCATCATCCAATGATAAAAGGTGCTGGCCACTCAACTTTTGCGTGCATCACTCCTTTCATCTCTCGGCCGTGTCCTTCAGAATTCTGGATCCGGCATCACTTTGACGCTGTCCTCAAGATGAGTGAGCTTCCCGAAGGATCGGCTTTGATTGCTGGGTCTACTATTGTAGCGGCGTGTCTTGGCAAGGATTGGAGTGGTGGACGTAATTCTTCGGATGTGGACGTGTATTGCTCTGCTAGGGCAGCTCCACAAGTCAGATCGGTAAGAGATATAATATATTATCACATGCTTGTTATTATTTGTTATTTATTACTATATTGATCAATTTGACCGATTTGTATTTGTCATCTTTTACTAATAATACCTACCCCACCCCCACATGAAACGTGATGACGCACAGTGGTTGGTAGAACAGGCCAACTGCATTTTCAACGGGGGTCAATGATGGATACATCGATTTCGTTGATAAACGTCTTCTCTATGCGATTGATACAAAGATTCATCACGTTGAGGTATGGGGATCTTTTGCTCAACATTTTCAAGACTATTCCCGCGGAAATGGTGAACCTGAATATCGCCAGAGGACAATCCAGTGGGGTAAGGATGCATCTGAATATGCAAACTGGAGGTGGAAGCATATGTAAGTACCATTCAATGTGGTGTGGTCTGCAGCTGGTTGCTGCCCATACTGGGAGTCTCACTCCTATTTTTGTTTCCGCTGCAGCATGGATTTCAGAGAACTAGGCCTTTCCACTGACAGGTTGTATGACATCAAACCCAGCCCTGGAGGTAATTTACCATTTGACTTTCATGGGTATGGAGGAATTGATCTGATTGTTGCTCAAGATGGTCTAATTGCATCAGATCTCCTCAATGGATTTGATTTGGATATATGCAAGGCGTCCTTTGATGGCAAGAAGTTTCACATCCCCGATCCACACCTCACTTTTGCTGCAAAGACCAAGATGGAGACTAACCGACGTGCTGTTGTCGGAAGCTACGTGACGCATTACCGGCAGCCCGAGAACCGATACCGCGGCGACCGCGGAGCAGTTGAGTTTTCCAGAAATGCGAGTGCCATAATCAACGCAGTGAGGAGGGATGTCCCAAACACACCCTTCTACAAACGAATAGATCTTGCCAATATGCTCCCTGATCTATACAACCCCAATGATCGCATGTTTGATCTAGATCTAGTTCAAGACCCCATAGTGAAGGTGAAGTACGGTAGTTCGATCCAGTTTTCATAACTGGTGCTGCAAGCTCATCGACCGACCTACGCAAGTATCAGCAGCGTGGAATTGAAGTTGTGGATGCGCCTACGATTGCAGAAAACTTTCAGAACGAATCAGCTCAGTATCATGTGGTGATCTCACGATCATTCCATGGCTGTTAGCGGATAACTGTAACTGAGTACTCACTGTGTTGTATTGTACTACTCATTCGCAGGCACTCTGAATGCGTATTTTGCACATCTTCACACGTTCATCTTGACTTGATTTGCTGGCACTTTCAATGAGATGGGAGATAGATGAAGAGATGTTCTAGGTGTGACTTCTCCCGTAGAGTAAAAGTTGTAAGCAATCTCTAGATGTCCAGGCTATGTTCTGTATGGCTATGATAATGTTCTCAATGGCTAATAATTAGAGAGAAGGAGATTGTGAGGAATATTGTAATAAGTATTATCGACAGGAGATAGAATCAAATCAATTGCAATGAGCCCCAACCTGCATGGACTTCAAATATTCCTTCAAGAGGGCGTCGGCGGTCTTTGTATCGGCCTCATTCTCCTTGTTGAACTGAATCATCACGACGCGCTGCTCGTCCTCGGTGAGGGTAGGCTCCTCGTGCTTGGCACGCTTGTTGTTGCTGCTGCTGGGTTGCCCCGTCGATTTCTTCGTCTTTGCCTGGTTGTAGTAATGAAAAATGGATAAAGGCGAATTCTGGCAGCTTGCAGATCTTTCAGACTACAACAAGTGAAGTCGCTCGAACTATTACCCCCCAATTTGGCTTATCCCCCCTAATCTCAGCCTAGGGTCCAAGTTCTTAACCCCCCTCCCTAATTACTGCGAGAAGCTAGCTGACATATTCGACTTATACCCCCCTAAATCTCAGCCTAGCCAAAATTCTTATACCCCCCGGGGGTATAGTTCGAGCGACTCACTTGTACAGACTCTTCGCTTTCTCGGACTTCTTGACATTTTTCAGCCTCCCATTCTCAAATTTCTATCTCATAGCAAGGTTCACCTGCTCCTAATAAAATCCATCATCTCTGCCTCCGTCTAACTCTAGCTCCATCTAATATCATATTGAGAGTGTATTATATAGTAGTAACAATGGACAGCCTACTCTGTTTCAAAAGTAAGAAAAAGAATAAAAAGCAGCCACAAAATGGCGGCTGTAATAAAAAATCAACACAAGAAGAGAAGGGATTACCTACACCAACTGCTGGGATGAAGACTTTGTAAGTTCATTGAGCAGCTCATATTATTGCTTGATATTGATTTGTGCATCTGTAATTCATGCCTCATCAATCATTAATTTGGCTGATTTGTGCATCGCACATCTTATGTCCACACCTAAATTTTTATACTCAATATTATTATCATCATTTCAATCACTACAGAAGCAGCAACGCCTCCTCCAAAGACACAGGCTACCCCACCGCCCTCTCCGGCATAGGATCCAACAGTAACACTAAAACCAAAACCAACTATCACGACGACAGCAGCATCCCACACATCGACTCCGACTACAATCAACACAACTCCAACTTTTCAACTATCCGATGCAGGCGGCACAATCGCCATTATTGCAGACAACCGATGCAAATTTGTTCGCCTCGCTTCCGGACACTACTTGGGAAATGATCTCATCCTACGCTGCACCTCCCGACGTCCTACAATCTTTCACATCAGCTCCAAGCATTTCTTCCGTGAGGTATCAACCGATAAACCGTCAGCAAAGAAGACTCCTTCTGCCAATGCAGCAGCAAAGGGAAATGCCGCATCATTATCCAATGATTAAAAAGGTGCTGGCCACTCAACTCCTGCGCTCATCGCTCCTTTCATCTCTTGGCCGTGTCCTCGAAAAATCTGGATCCGGCAATCACTTTGGACGCTGTCCTCAAGATGGGCGAGCTTCCCGAAGGATCGGCTTTGATTGCTGGATCTACTATTGTGGCTGCGTGTCTTGGTAAGGATTGGAGTGGTGGACGTAATTCTTCGGATGTTGACGTGTACTGTTCTGCTAGGGCAGCTCCACAGTCCGATCGGTAAGAGATATATTTATCACATGCTTGTTATTTGTTCATCTACTACTTTATTGAACAGTTTGACCGATTTATCATCTTGTACTGTATCAATAATACCCCACCCCCACGTGAACCGTATGACACACAGTGGCTAGTGGAACAAGCAAACTGCATTTTCAACGGGGTCAATGATGGATACATCGATTTCGTTGATAACCGTCTTCTCTATGCGATTGATACAAAGATTCATCACGTTGAGGCATGGGGATCTTTTGCTCAACATCTTAGAGAATATTCTGGAGGGCTTGGTGAATCTGAATATCGCCAGAGGACAATCCAGTGGGGTAAGGGTGCATCTAACTATGCAATCTGGAAATGGATGAACACGTGAGTACTATTTTCGTAATGAGGTGTGGTCTGTAGCTGGTTGCTGCCCATACTGGGAGTCTTACTTTTATCATTGTTTCTGCTGCAGCATGTCTTTCCCCCGAACTTGGCCTTTCCACTGCCCGGCTGTATGACATCAAACCCAAGCCGAGAGGAGGTTTACCATTTGACTTCAATGGGTATGGAGGAATTGATCTGATTGTTGCTCAAGATGGTCTAATCGCATCCGATCTTCTCAATGGATTTGATTTGGAGATATGCAAGGCGTCCTTTGATGGCAAGAAGTTCCATATCCCTGATCCACACCTCACTTTTGCTGCAAAGACCAAGATGGAAACCAACCGACGTGCTGTTGTAGGAAGCTACGTGGCGCATTACCAGGTGCCCGAGAACCAATACTTCGGAGCGATTGAGTTTTCCAGAAATGCGAGTACCACAATTAGCGCAGTTAGGAGGGATGTCCCAAACACACCCTTCTACAAACGAATAGATCTTGCCAATATGCTCCCTGATCTATACAACCCCAATGCTAGCATGTTTGATCATCATGGAACTTTTCAAGACCCCATGGTAAAAATGAAGCACGGTGCTTCGATCCAATTTCATAACTGGTGCTGCAAGCTCATCGACCGACTACGCAAGTATCAGCAGCGTGGAATTGAAGTTGTGGATGCGCCTACGATTGCAGCTAACTTCAGAACGGATCAATTCAGTATCATGTGGTGATCTCACGATCATTCCATGGCTGTTAGCGGATAACTGTAACTGAGTACTCACTGTGTTGTATTGTACTACTCATTAGCAGGCACTCTAAATGCGTATTTTGCACATCTTCACACGTTCATATTGATTTGATTTGCTGGCATTCACCAAGATGGGATATAGAGGAGGGAGATGGTATTGGTGATCCGTAGAGTAAATGATTAACTTAGTATATATATAAAGTAAGCAATGTCTCTAGAATTGTTCCGCAAATTCATGAGGGACTTTTTCTCGCAGACGTTGGGTAACGAACGGCCTACAAGCAATAAATGTACTAGATTCCTACGTACTTTGATGACCGTTCGAGAAAATTCTTGTTCCTTGAAGAGGGCGTTGGGATGGAGGGAGGTGCATTTTTGTAAGATGCAAATACTTTCATGTCGGCAGCAAGTCGCCAAACGCATGCCACCACATTATTTCCTATTTCCAACACAATCCTCGTCATAAAATACCATGCAAGTTATTAACAACGCTTCTCCTTCCATCAATCATGGGGCAGCTCTACTCGCGGCCCCCATCCCCATGAAGAAATCGTCAGGTAATGACATGCTCAAGGAAGAGTTTGAGATGATCTTAACACAGTCACGTGACGACGATGCGGATCGCCATGAATGCCTTGTCGACATTGACAAGGATGTGGCTGCGGAGACTCCCGCTAAAGCAGCACTGATCAAAAATGACTCGGAGGGGCTTCAGAAAGAGGAAGAACGAGATGTAGGTGACATGTGGGATGAGAACCAGCAGCCACTGAACGTAGAAACTAGTTATGATGGCACCACCAGCTCTATCTCGTAGTGGCAGTGCTATGTCCCACGCCTCATGCAAGCCATCCAACTCTTTTCAAGAAGAAGTTCAAGAAAAGAAGGCACCAGTTGCTCTATATCGTAGCCGAACTGATGTGTCTCAGAAGGATAGAAGTCTTTACCAGCATCCCCGGTTAGCCTGTCCCGTAGTAGAACTGCAACACCCCAGATCTCAAATGAGAGATCTGCACCAACATTCTCAGACATGATGAAACTAGTAGCTCTGTCTCGTGCAAGGTCTTTCCAATTGAACAAGCTACCAAAAGTCGCACCAGCCGGAAAGTATTGAAGAAGTTGCAACCATTGAAGAAGTTCCATCTGTGGAAGCCCTGTCCGTGGCTTCCCACCCGATCTCCAATGCATCGACAACATCATCAGCAGAAAAAGTTCCTGCTGACGAAGAAGCCCCAGCTGCAGACTTCGCTACGGCTGTGGAATCCCCAGCCGCAAATGAGGAAGAGGAAGATGAAGAATTTGCCGCAGTTGAAGTAGTCGAAGTAGTGGAAGTCGAGCTAGAGCCAGAGGATAAATTTGCTGAAGTCATACTCGAATCAAAGTCGTCGTTTAAGAAATCAAAATTGTCGAAGATGAAAGGCCTTTTCACTAAGAAATCACAGTAGGAACAAAACTAAAGATTCTTCGTGTGATCATTGGCAGGAACAATTGTGTGTATTCCCACAACCGGGCTCTAAGCCTTTTTATGTTATTAGATAGGAGGAGTATTAAGTCGGTACCATAATGACCGTTCTTATCTTAGCAGTAGATTAAATAAATTTGTAAGATAAAGAAATTACATCACTATCACGTATCCTCCCCCATTCAGTTCACGTGTTTTAGACGCTTTTGTTATTAATCACCTTTAGTCAAGTGAGAGGAGAGCAAGATTAAATATACTCCTCCTGCAGAGATAAGTACATGATCATCTCACAAGGGAGAGAATGCCTGGGTGAGACAGTGATGTCACAGCACAGTGCCTTCTCCTAACGCCCTAAACTTCACGGCACAGTCAAAAGTAGTATTAATTCCTACGTTGATATGGCCGCGCGCTCAACTCCAACTCAACGCTCTAATCACAAAATCTTCTGCTCAACACACCCAACGCTTTCAGGAGCGAGCCAACACATCAATCATAATCATCATAATAATAAAGAAAGTAAATAATAGCTCAACCACCATGCAGCAAGTCAACGACGCCATCAATAATGTGACGGCCCTCGTCGGGTCCGTTCTCCCCCAGAAGGAGTCAACTTATGAACTCAAAAAAGTAGCGTCGACAACTTCAGAGAAGATGATGAAGGCACAGTCACGTGATGATAACGATGATGCATCAATTGAAAAAGGAAGAGGACACAAGGTCCGATGAGCGTAGCGAAAGCCCAGAAGAGAGCGATGATGTCATTTACGATTTTGAAACATGTTATTGAAACAAATCACAGCCGATCCAGCACTTGCCAAGGTCGATGTCGATGGCATCCTTCCTCTTCACGCTTTGTGTGGTGCTGGTGCTCCAATCGAAGCCATCAAGATGCTGCTAGAAGTTTATCCAGAGGCTGCTCATTCCAAGTGCGGTAAAGGTTACTTGCCTATCAACTACCATCTGGCATTGATCACAGAGTCACCATCCGAGGAGATCGTATCAGCACTATTGGAGACATTTCCTGAAGCCGCTGCTGTGGCTGATCCTAACGACCAACTCCCTATCCATCTTGCATGCAAGGCCACAGGTGTGTCTGAAAAAGATCTTCACCATGCTCCTAAAAGCGCACCCGAAGGGGGCCTACACACATGATGTGGATGGGAAGTATCCAGTTGACTACGCCAATGCAAACGAAGATTTAACTGCAAGGAAGGCAGCCTTAGACGCACTCCTCTCAAACGATCCTGAAGAGTTCCAAAAGAGATATGTTGATGTGGTGCCAAAATTCCATGCGCAGGAAGAGTTGAAGTGTCCTTGAAGCCAACTCAAGACATGGAGGTGCCAATAGCCCGTTCTCAAGGTAGCACACATGTCCCAGATCTCTAGCAAGTCGTCCAAATCAGTCCGTGACATTATTGTGGATGTAGCCCGTTCTCGCAGTAATATCAGTGCCAAGTCTCAGATCTCTAGCAAGTCGTCCAAATCAGTTCAAGAAGAGGCTGTCGAGGTGCCAGCTGCCCGTTCTCGCAGCAATTTCAGTGTTAAGTCTCTTGGTTTCCATGAAGTCAACCAAATCAGTTCAAGAAGAGGCTGTCGAGGTGCCAGCTGCCCGTTCTCGCAGCAATGTCAGTGTCAAGTCTGCGGCCTCCAAGAAGTCAACCAAATCCGTCGAAGAAGAGGTTGCTGAGGTGCCAGTTGCTCGTTCTCGCAGCAATGTCAGCGTCAAGTCTGCGGCCTCTCCAAGAAGTTCAACCAAATCCGTCGAAGAAGAGGTTGCTGAGGTGCCAGTTGCTCGTTCTCGCAGCAATGTCAGCGTCAAGTCTGCGGCCTCCAAGAAGTCAACCAAATCAGTTGCAGAAGAGGTTGCTGAGGTTGCTGAGGTGCCAGTTGCTCGTTCTCGCAGCAATGCCAGTGTCAAGTCTGCGGCCTCCAAGAAGTCAACCAAATCAGTTCAAGAAGAGGTTGCCGAGGTGCCAGTTTGCTCGTTCTCGCAGCAATGTCAGCGTCAAGTCTGTGGCCTCCAAGAAGTCAACCAAATCAGTTCAAGAAGAGGTTGCTGAGGTGCCAGTTGCTCGTTCTCGTAGCAATGTCAGTGTCAAGTCTGCGGCCTCCAAGAAGTCAACGAAATCAGTTTGCAGAAGAGGTTGCCGAGGTGCCAGTAGCCCGTTTCTCGCAGCAATGTCAGTGTCAAGGTCTGCGGCCTCCAAGAAGTCAACCAAATCCGTTGAAGAACAGCTTACCGAGGTTACATTAGTTCGTGCTGCCAGCAATGACACCACTGTCAGTGTCAAGTCTTACGCTTTACAGAAGTCAACCAAATCAGTCGAACAAATGGTAGAGGTGGAAGAAACGGTAGAGGTGGAAACTGAGCCCTCTCCCGTAGCCGAGGCCGTTGAGGAGCTACTAGAAGTTGATGCTGCCTACAAGAAGAACGCTGCTCCCAAACGCCGGTCGGCTTGGAAAAAGGTGAAAAGTTTAATCGCCAATAAGTTGAAGAAGAAGAAGAACTTTTCTGAGTAGATGTGCTCGTTCAATAATCTATGTTCTTGGGTCATTTAAATGATTCAGAGGTAGCGTCTTGAGACGCTCATTGCGTTTATGTTATTTAATTTAGTAGATAAAGCTAGATGGTTATACATGTCTACTACCGCTGAACAGCAGCATATTCTCCTCCGTTTCTCGACGGTTGCACCCTGTGATTCCACACATACTTGCTGCCTCTATTACACAGACCTATTTGGCAGCAACAGCAAAATCGGTCCAAGAATCCACCTTTTCTCCTCACTCTCAGCGCGCATTTTTTGCCACTTTCATCATCATTTTTTATCATTTGTGCTTGCATGCCACTTACTCTTGCCACTTCCTCCCCGATATCTACCTCTCTGCTCAACCATACTCAGAATTATCCACAGCCATGGACAGCACCGTTGCCACAGGAAAGCGCAAGAGCGACGATGCCTTCCCTCTCACCGCCGCCGCCGATAGCCATCCAAATTTGTTCGCCTCGCTGAGTGATGAGAATTGGAAAATAATCTCATCATTTGCCGCACCACCTGACATCTACAACCTTTCACTTAGCTCTGTGCATTTTTTTCCGTGAGGCAACAGTGACAACTGCATCCGAAAACAGTGCCGCATCATCATCCAATGATAAAAAGGTGCTGGCCACTCACTTTTGCGTGCATCCCTCCTTTCATCTCTCGGCCGTGTCCTTGAGAATTCTGGCTCCGGCATCACTCTAGACTCACTCCTCAAAATGGGTGAGCTCCCTGAAGGATCGGCTCTAATTGCAGGATCTTCTATTGTAGCGGCGTGCCTTGGCAAGGATTGGAGTGGTGGGCGTAATGCTTCGGATGTGGACGTGTACTGTTCTGCTAGGGCAGCACCTCAGATTCGATCGGTAAGGAATTCTGAATATCGTAAATCTTTCATATTCTCATTGCATCTTGTCTGCTCACTTGCTTTCATCAATATCACGCACCAGTGGTTGGTGGAAGAGGCGGACGGCATGTTTGTCGGATTCAATGATACCTACATCAATTTTGTTTCGGATCGCCTTCTTTACGTTGTTGACACGAAAATTCAGTAAGTTGATAAGAATGCCAGCCTAGAATCAAATACATCATCGATCTTCAATTGATCATTGTTTACTTCCTCCTTAACATTCCAGCCATGTTGAACATTGGGGATCTTTTGCTGATAATTTTGCTGATAATGACGGATATGAATCTGATGATGATGAGGCGAAGTACCGTCAGAAAACAATTCAGTGGGGAAAAGGGTACAGTAGAATATGCCAACGATGTGTGGAAGCGTAGGTGAGTCGTTTTTAATAAATGTTTATGCTCAGCTTTAGGTGATGGAAGGAAATAATAAATTATTTTGTTCTATCAACTTGTTTGTTGTCCTTCAGTATGCAACTTGGTATCCTAGGAGTTGTCCCCATCAATGATGGAACTCATGACCTCAAACCCAAGCCGGGAGGTAATCTACCTTTTGACTTTCATGGGTCAGGAGGCATCGATCTCATTGTAGCCAAAGCTGGTATGCCTGTATCTTCTCTCCTAAATGGGTTTGATTTGGAGATCTGCAAGGCGTCTTTTGATGGGAACAAGTTCCACATCCCCGATCCACACCTCACTTTTGCAGGAAAGACAAAGATGGAGTCCAACCGACGTGCTGTTGTAGGAAGCTACGTGACTTATCACAGGGAGCCTGAGAACCGATACTCCATGAGCGCAATTGAGCTTTCTAAACTTGTGAGTGGCACAATCAGGGCTGTGAGGAGAGATGTCCCCAACGCTCCATTCTACAGGCTCCTTGATGTTGCTGCAGCACTCCCAGACCGATACAACCCCAGAGCTAGACCTTGGGACATGGGAGGGTCTATGTATGACGCCGTCGTCCAAGCCAAATGGGCTCCTCCAATCCAGTTTCATAACTGGTGCTGTAAGCTCATCGACCGACTACGCAAGTATCAGCAACGTGGAATTGATGTTGTGGATGCACCTACGATTGCGGATGAGTATCGTGCCAACAGATACAGCATTTGTTCATGGTGGTTAATATGGTTGTCACCCACTCACATTTCGAGGGCGTTCATTTGATGTGGAAGTTGGCCATCTTCACAAGAGCAAGAGGGGGAGCAATGAGTAATTCTAACGTTTTAGGGATTATGGTCTCCAAATATTATATTCTACTGATTTTGCTGTACCAAATGCCAATGTCTTGCCCCAATCATTTCAACCTCTCTAAAACCATGGCCGCTGCCATATCCTCATCTACATGCTTCACAAAAGAATCCACCTTTTCTCTCACTCTCAGCGCGCATTTTTTGCCACTTTCATCATCATCATCATTTATCATTTGTGCTTGCTGCACTTCTCTTGACCTTCCCCCGATACCTCTCTGTTCAACCATACTCAGAATTATCCACAGCCATGGGACAGCACCGTTGCCACAGGAAAGCGCGAAGCGTCGATCGATGCCTTCCCTCCTCCGTCGCCGCCGCCGCCGATAGCCATCCAAATTTGTTCGCCTCGCTGAGTGATGAGAATTGGAAAATAATCTCATCATTTGCCGCACCACCTGACATCTACAACCTTTCACTTAGCTCTGTGCATTTTTTCCGTGAGGCAACAGTGACAACTGCATCTGAAAAAAATGCCGCATCATCATCCAATGATAAAAAGGTGCTGGCCACTCAGCTTCCTGCGCTCATCCCTCCTTTCATCTCTCGGCCGTGTCCTTGAGAATTCTGGCTCCGGAATCACTCTAGAGGCTGTCCTCAAAATGGGCGAGCTTCCCGAAGGATCGGCTCTGATTGCTGGGTCTTACTATTGTAGCGGCGTGTCTTGGCAAGGATTGGAGTGGTGGGCCGTATAATGCTTCGGATGTGGACGTGTACTGCTCTGCTAGGGCGGCACCTCAGATTCGATCGGTAAGGAATTCTGAATATCGTAAAATCTTATATATTCTTATTGCATCTTGTCTGCTCACTTGCTTTCATCAATATCACGCACCAGTGGTTGGGTGGAAGAGGCGGACTGCATGTTTGTCGGATTCAATGATACCTACATCAATTTTGTTTCGGATCGCCTTCTTTACGTTGTTGACACGAAAATTCAGTAAGTTGATAAGAATGCCAGCCTAGAATCAAATACATCATCGATCTTCAATTGATCATTGTTTACTTCCTCCTTATCATTCCAGCCATGTTGAACATTGGGGATCTTTTGCTGAAAATTTTGCTGATAATGACGGATATGAATCTGATGATGATGAGGCGAAGTACCGTCAGAAAACAATTCAGTGGGGAAAAGGGTACAGTAGAATATGCCAACGATGTGTGGGAAGCGTAGGTGAGTCGTTTTTAATAAATGTTTATGCTCAGCTTTAGGTGATGGAAGGAAATAATAAATTATTTTGTTCTATCAACTTGTTTGTTGTCCTTCAGTATGCAACTTGGTATCCTAGGAGTTGTCCCCTATCAATGATGGAACTCATGACCTCAAACCCAAGCCGGGAGGTAATCTACCTTTTGACTTTCATGGGTCAGGAGGCATCGATCTCATTGTAGCCAAAGCTGGTATGCCTGTATCTTCTCTCCTAAATGGGTTTGATTTGGAGATCTGCAAGGCGTCTTTTGATGGGAACAAGTTCCACATCCCCGATCCACACCTCACTTTTGCAGGAAAGACAAAGATGGAGTCCAACCGACGTGCTGTTGTAGGAAGCTACGTGACTTATCACAGGGAGCCTGAGAACCGATACTCCATGAGCCGCAATTGAGCTTTCTAAACTTGTGAGTGGCACAATCAGGGCTGTGAGGAGAGATGTCCCCAACGCTCCATTCTACAGGCTCCTTGATGTTGCTGCAGCACTCCCAGACCGATACAACCCCAGAGCTAGACCTTGGGACATGGGAGGGTCTATGTATGACGCCGTCGTCCAAGCCAAATGGGCTCCTCCATCCAGTTTCATAACTGGTGCTGTAAGCTCATCGACCGACTACGCAAGTATCAGCAACGTGGAATTGATGTTGTGGATGCCACCTACGATTGCGGTATGAGTATCGTGCCAACAGATACAGCATTATGTCTCATGGTGGTTAATGTGGTTGTCACCCACTCACATTTCGAGGGCGTTCATATTGATGTGAAGTTGGCCATCTTCACAAGAGCAAGAGGGAGGAGCAATGAGTAATTCTAACGTTTTAGGGATTATGGTCTCAAATATTATATTCTACTGATTTTGCTATACTAATACCAATATCTTGCCCCAATCATTTCAACCTCTCTAACAACTCCATACCGCTGCCATATCCTCATCTACATGCTTCACAAAAGAATCCACCTTTTCTCCTCACTCTCAGCGCGCATTTTTTGCCACTTTCATCATCATCATCATTTACTCTTGCCACTTCCTACCTCCCCGATACCTCTCTGTTCAACCATACTCAGAATTATCCACAGCCATGGACAGCACCGTTGCCACAGGAAAGCGCGAGCGCGAGCGATGCCTTCCCTCCCACCGCCGCCGCCGCCGCCGATAGCCATCCAAATTTGTTCGCCTCGCTGAGTGATGAGAATTGGAAAATAATCTCATCATTTGCCGCACCACCTGACATCTACAACCTTTCACTTAGCTCTGTGCATTTTTTCCGTGAGGCAACAGTGACAACTGCATCTGAAAAAAAATGCCGCATCATCATCCAATGATAAAAAGGTGCTGGCCACTCAGCTCCTGCGCTCATCCCTCCTTTCATCTCTCGGCCGTGTCCTTGAGAATTCTGGCTCCGGAATCACTCTAGAGGCTGTCCTCAAAATGGGCGAGCTTCCCGAAGGATCGGCTCTGATTGCTGGGTCTTACTATTGTAGCGGCGTGTCCTTGGCAAGGATTGGAGTGGTGGGCACGTATAATGCTTCGGATGTGGACGTTGTACTGCTCTGCTAGGGCGGCACCTCAGATTCGATCGGTAAGGAATTCTGAATATCGTAAAATCTTATATATTCTTATTGCATCTTGTCTGCTCACTTGCTTTCATCAATATCACGCACCAGTGGTTGGTGGAAGAGGCGGACTGCATGTTTGTCGGATTCAATGATACCTACATCAATTTTGTTTCGGATCGCCTTCTTTACGGTGTTGACACGAAAATTCAGTAAGTTGATAAGAAATGCCAGCCTAGAATCAAATACATCATCGATCTTCAATTGATCATTGTTTACTTCCTCCTTATCATTCCAGCCATGTTGAACATTGGGGATCTTTTGCTGAAAATTTTGCTGATAATGGACGGATATGAATCTGATGATGATGAGGCGAAGTACCGTCAGAAAACAATTCAGTGGGGAAAAGGGTACAGTAAGAATATGCCAACGATGTGTGGAAGCGTAGGTGAGGTCGTTTTTAATAAATGTTTATGCTCAGCTTTAGGTGATGGAAGGAAATAATAAATTATTTTGTTCTATCAACTTGTTTGTTGTCCTTCAGTATGCAACTTGGTATCCTAGGAGTTGTCCCCATCAATGATGGAACTCATGACCTCAAACCCAAGCCTGGAGGTAATTTACCTTTTGACTTTCATGGGTCAGGAAGCATCGATTCTCATTGTAGCCAAAGCTGGTATGCCTGTATCTTCTCTTCTCAATGGATTTGATTGGAGATCTGCAAGGCGTCTTTTGATGGGAACAAGTTCCACATCCCCGATCCACACCTCACTTTTGCAGGAAAGACAAAGATGGAGTCCAACAGACGTGCTGTTGTAGGAAGCTACGTGACTCACCACAGGGAGCCTGAGAACCGATACTCCATGAGCACGATTGAGCTTTCTAGACTGTGAGCGACACAATCAGGGCTGTGAGGAGAGATGTCCCCAACGCCTCCATTCTACAGGCTCCGTGATGTTGCTGCAGCACTCCCAGACCGATACAACCCCAGAGCTAGACCTTGGGACATGGGAGGGTCTATGTATGACTCCGTCGTCCAAGCCAAATGGGCTCCTCCGATCCAGTTTCATAACTGGTGCTGTAAGCTCATCGACCGACTACGCAAGTCATCAGCAACGTGGAATTGAAGTTGTTGGATGCCACCTACGATTGCGGATGAGTATCGTGCCAACAGATACAGCATTGGTGGTTAATATGGTTGTCACCCACTCACATTTCGAGGGCGTTCATTTGTGTGGAAGTTGGCCATCTTCACAAGAGCAAGAGGGGGAGCAATGAGTAATTCTTTAACGTTTTAGGGATTATGGTCTCCAATATTATATTCTACTGATTTTGTGTACCAAATGCCAGTGTCTTGCCCCAATCATTTCAACCTCTCTAAAAATGGCCGCTGCCATACCTCATCTACATGCTTCACAAAAGAATCCACCTTTTCTCACTCTCAGCGCGCATTTTTTGCCACTTTCATCATCATGATCATTTATCATTTGTGCTTGCATGCCACTTACTCTTGCCACTTCCTCCCCGATACCTCTCTGCTCAACCATACTCAGAATTATCCACAGCCATGGAGGACAGCACCGTTGCCACAGGAAAGCGCAAGAGTGATGATACCTTCCCTCTCGTCCGCCGCTGCCGATAGCCATCCAAATTTGTTCGCCTCGCTGAGTGATGAGAATTGGGAAAAATAATCTCATCATTTGCCGCACCACCTGACATCTACAACCTTTCACTTAGCTCTGTTCATTTTTTCCGTGAGGCAACAGTGACAACTGCATCTGAAAACAATGCCGCATCTACATCCCAATGATAAAAAGGTGCTGGCCACTCAACTTTTTGCGTGCATCCCTCCTTTCATCTCTCGGCCGTGTCCTTGAGAATTCTGGCTCCGGCATCACTCTAGACTCACTCCTCAAATGGGTGAGCTCCCTGAAGGATCGGCTCTGATTGCTGGGTCTTCTATTGTAGCGGTCGTGTCCTTGGTCAAGGATTGGAGTAAATGGCCTGATAAATCGGATGTGGTACGTGTACTGTTCTGCCAGGTCAGCTCCACAGGTCCGATCGGTTAGGAGCCTCATGAAATCTTTTATATTCTTATTGTTGTGTCATTACACTGCTCACTTAATTTACTCTATTGATTTTCATTGATTGCTCACTTTATTTCATCAATTCATTGATAACGATGCACCAGTGGTTGGTAGATCAGGCCAACTGCATGTTCGTCCGGACTCAACGATACCTACGTCGATTTTGTTTGTGATCGCCTTCTTTACGTTGTTGATACAAAGATTCATCATGTTGAGAAATGGGGATCTTTTGCTGAAAATGTTGAAGACAATCCCAGTGGAGGTGAATTTGAGTACCTGCAGAAAACAACCCAGTGGGGTAAGGGTGCAGTAGAACATGCCAACTGGAAGTGGAAATATAGGTGAGTCGTCACTTTGTTCTTTGTATGCACATCTTCAGATGATTGATAGAAACTCTAAATGACATTCTTCTCCTTTCTTAGCATGCAATTTGGTATCCTTGGAGTTGTCCCCGTCAATGATGGAACACATGATATCAAACCCAAGCCTGGAGGCAATTTACCTTTTGACTTCAACGGGACAGGAAATATCGATCTCATTGTAGCCAAAACTGGTATTCCTGCATCTTCTCTCCTCAATGGGTTTGATTTGGAGATCTGCAAGGCTTCTTTCGATGGCAAGAAGTTCCGTATCCCCGATCCACATCTCACCTTTGCTGCCAAGACGAAGATGGAGCCCAACCGCCGAGCTGTTGTTGGCAGTTATATCAAGCATCATCGGGAGCCTGGGAACCAGTACCCCATGGCAATGGAGGCATCCAGACTTGCAAGTAGCACAATCAAGGCTGTGAGGAAAGATGTCCCCAACGCTCCATTCTACAGGCTTCTTGACGTTGCTGCAACACTCCCAGACCGATACAATCCGAATGCTCAATTTTGGGACAGGCGAGGGTCTTTCATGAATGACTCCGTCGTTCAAGCCAAATGGGCCCCTCCAATCCAGTTTCATAACTGGTGCTGCGCCCTCATCGATCGACTACGCAAGTATCAGAAGCGTGGAATTGATGTTGTGGATGCACCTACGATTGCAGACGACTTCCGCATCGAGAGATACAACATCATGTTTCATGGTGGTTAAATATTGGTTGTCACCCACTCACATTTCGAGGGCGTTCATATGATGTGGAAGTTGGCCATCTTCACAAGAGCAAGAGGGGGAGCAATAAGTAATTGCCTAACGTTCTACTTCTAGGGATTATGGTCTACAAATATTATATTCTAGTGATTTTGCTCTACCAAATGCCAGTGTCTTGCCCCAATCATTTCAACCCCTCTAAAGACTCGATGCCTCTGCCTCATCCTCATTTATCATCCACCCAATCGTCTCAGTGACACTTCCATCCTTGTTCTCGACCCTACGCAACAATCTCCTCTCACGTTCTGTTGCCAAATAAACTTCCTGCAACTTGATCATATTAACTTCCCCCGGCAACACATTTGATGAAGGATTATTTGTGTAATCGAGGCAGTCATTCAGGTTCTTATTGTAGAAGTTTTCATCCGTATGAGGGAGTCCGAATCCACTGAGAGAGAGAGAAGATGGAGACAGTGTTATAAGAAGATGACGCTATGAAATACAAAGTTATCACACTCCAATACCAATACTAAACTCACTGTCCAATCTCATGACACATGGTGAATCGCCTATGATCAAAGTCGGCTTTGTTTAAATAATACTCATTCATTTTGGCAACACTTGATATAATGCGCCCCCCCAGTACCTCATTTTCATTCTGAATTGAAGAGAATATACATATTGTGATTATTAATTGAGAAGCGGTGATAAGCATAATGTGAGAATTATTTGAGCGAGATAAGATTCAATATAATATACAAAATCAGACAAAATGATACAATCTACGCAGGGCAACATGCAATAATATAATACAATCTTCACAATCAATAACTTACAATTCCCACCCAACCAGTATCACCAAAATTACCATTACAAACCACCATCTTATCATCCTGCCTTTTACACTTCTTGTCATTCTCCCAAGCATCATCGACCGGCTCGACCACCACCTCCAAAGTCAGCGCATCACTCTCACTCCAATCCGCCACAGCCACCTCAAACTCCTCCTGCCAATCGGCACTCAATGAATTCACAAGAGTTAAATGCAACCCCCCGTCGTCACGCTTGATATAATCTTCATCCCACAGAGTCACGGTGGTGTTCCCTGCAAATGGATCCTCATTGAAGAATTGCCCCCAGTCCAGGTCACTTAAATCTTCTAGCACATCGCCGAAATCGAATTTGTCAATTTGATCTTTGGTTTTGTTGTAGGCATCGCCGAGGCCGTCTTTGGCTTCGGAAAGGTTTTCGGGTTTGCCGAGGAAGTACCAGAGGGCTATGCCGATGCCGCCGAGGAGGAGTAGGCTGGTTATGCCGCTGATTATCTTGCCCATGGTTTAAGTTTGTGAGATAGATTGTCGGCTGCAAGTTGATCCGTGGAGTATGGTAGTAAGAAGAATAGGAACAAGGTTCTTTCGAGTCGTTTATGATTGGAGGATGGAGATGCACGACAACAAAGATGCGAGATGTGAGCTGAAAGCTGGAAGCAACGAAAAATCGTGATTTTTCTTGCAAGTGAGACGCAGCATTGGCTGTTCCTAAAATATAATATCTTTTAATGACGGAGAGTGCTTCAACAACGGCAAAATTAAATGTAGTACCAATTCCTAACTGCAATCCAACGGCTTTTGAACATCGTGCTCCTCTCCGATCGCTCTCACTCTCACAATTCATTTAGCGCCGCTGACACGAAGCACAAGGGGAATGACACCTACCTCACATTACTTCTTTGCTGCACATACAAAAAGTTCTATTTGCAGCTACAACAACTCATTGATTGTTCAAGTCAAGTAGTAGGTATCATGCAAGTCAACGTTGCCATCAACCGAGGGGCAGCACGGACGACCGTCCCGCACAAGTCTGCGGATGATACCTTCACCAAGGCATTGTTAACTCACACCTCCGACTTGATAGTCACGCAGTCACGTGATGATGACAATCTAGTTGTCAAAGAAGTTGAATCAAGATCTAATGAGCGATCTAATGAGCAGCTGATGGAATGCTCCGAGGAGAGCAATGATGATGATGACATTTACGATTGGCAAAATGTCATGGAACAAATTAGAGCGGATCCATCTCTTGCCAGGGTTGAACGAGAGGGAGTTCTTCCTCTTCATGCAGCATGTGGTGCCGGTGCTCCTATCAATGTCGTCAAAATGTTACTAAAGATTTATCCACAGGCTGCTCAAGCAAAGAGTGATAATGGCTACTTGCCACTCATGTGTCATCTACTATTGAACACTGAATCACCATCCGAGGAGGTCGTATCGGCGCTATTGGAGTCATATCCAGGAGCAGCTGCTGTGGTGGATGAAAACAATCAGCTTCCTATCCATATTGCGTGCATGGCCACGGGTGTCTCGAAAAATATTTTCACCATGCTGCTACGTGCACATCCAGGAGGCGCGTATGTCGCTGATGTCGAAGGGTATTATCCAGTTGATTACGCCGCTGCAAATAAGGATGTTGCAACGAGGAAGGTGGCATTGGCTTCATTGATTTCAAATGATCCTGAAGAGTTTCGTGGGACAATATATTGAAGAAAAAGACGAGACTAGAGATGTGACATTGGTTTGATTTGTTGCTCAACGGACCTGGTCTGGAAACCAAGTCGGAGCTAGTCAATCTCACCGATGATATTATTCAAGACATTCTCACTTCGTTCACTTTCAGTGATGAAATGCAAGATGCACCATATTTGAAGAGAGCAACAAGTGCAGAACTTGCATCTGTGAGCAACGTCATAGATGAGAAATCACTTCTTCTTCATTTGGAACAATGCATTGAGAATGGCTCGTCGCCATCGCAAGCTATCGTGACTACGCTCATGGAATCTTATCCTACCTCTGCTCGTGTTAGCAACGCAAAGAATCAGCTCCCTATTCATTTGGCATGCAAAGCAGCGGGTGTCTCTGAGAGCATGTTTACCATGATGCTGCGAGCCTATCCCCAAGGTGCCTACGCATGTGATGTGGATGCTATGTGCCCTATTGATTATGCAGTCTCTAACAAAGATTTGTCTGCAAGAAAGGCTGCAATTGCTGCGTTGGTTGAAAGTGACAAGCAGGTGCACATGCATGCTCCTACTGCTACCGCTGATTTGTCTCCTCAACCTGCCATCTCCGAGAGGAGCGAATTGTCTTCTTCTTTCATCAACAAGGAGGAACAGTCCCCAGCAGTGGAGGTAAAGACTCTCCTTCATCATTTGGAACATTGTCTTGAACATAATTGGTCGCCTTCAGAGGCTATTGTGGCAAAGATTATTGAATCGTACCCTTCATCCACTCGTGTTGCCAACGCTAAGAATCAGCTCCCTATCCATCTGGCTTGCATGGCTACTGGCGTCTCTGAGACCGTTTTGATTCTTCTGCTCGGTGCGTATCCTGAGGCAGCCTTTGTTTGCGATGGAAACGGTTTGTTCCCTATTGACTATGCTGTTCGTTAACAAAGACGTGACTACAAGGAAGACTGCAATTGCTGCACTATCACAAAATGACTCTGTGGTGAAGTTTATGAGAGCTTCGTCTGCACCCATCAAACCTGGATCTTCCCCTATGACATCTCAGGAAGACGAAGTTGGTTTTTGGGCATGTGGAAATGTGGATAACGTAGATGACTATGATGATGAAGAAGACATCAATGCAAACGCTCTCCACGAGGTGTTTGCCTGCAATTCTTCACCACCAGAAGATATTGTATTGTCAGTTATCGAATCGAATCCTGGAGTCGTCCGTGTATTCGACGATCTCGGCCAGCTGCCATTGCATCATGCGTGCATGGCAAAACGTGTCTCAGTCAACACTTTCGCCTATATACTTGAAGCCTATCCTGAGGGTGCGTATGTCCCAGACAAGGTCGGAAAATATCCAATAGATTATGCGGCTGAAAATTTGGACGCGGAAACAAGAATAAATGCAATTGCAGCATTGCTGCAGAACGATGCCACAAAAGGACTGACTCCGAAACGAGTGGAAGAACCCGGCTGTATAGGGGCTTGAGGCTTATGAATTAGAGTAGTCAATGTTGGATGAGGACCGCTATCGAACGTAGTTTTACTGCGGTCATAGTGATAGAAAAGTAGAAATGATTAGTAACATTAGGACAAATGATTTGAATGTGGAATCTCTCTCCTCTGCGCCTTTGAATTCCAGCACAGTGCTCAGACTGTTCCGCCCTCCCACTTGTGTATTCTTACTTTGATTACTAGTCGTCTTATTCTCATGTTTGCATACAACTAATCATATGATTCAGTATAACTTCTTATGCCAACTGCCTCTACAAAATTGTTACAACAATACAAATGCAGGATACGCTTCCATAGCTATTTCCTAGAATCCAACCCAGTTCTCGCCTTTGCATGTTTATCACAGTGTGACTTGTGCTTTGGCCATGCAGCCTTTTGGCACTTACGGGAGCAATAATTTACGGTACGGCATCGTGTACAATACACCATGGTACTCCGTTCCGCCATCCTGCTGGGTAGACTGCAATTCTCATTGCAACAGAAGCCCATTTTTGTGATAGACTTGACTTGTTTGTACTTCTCATCCAGGCAGGAACAGGGTATATTTTTCCTCAAATACTTGACAAGCGTGTGCTGGTCGGCTATTAGCAATTCGATTTGCTTGCAGCATCAAATACGTCGTTGGCTTCATCCTCGAAGCAAAAGGTAATGTAATCCTCAGATAAAAGCTACGGCAGCAAACGATCGAGCATCGCCAATACGTCCCTCTAGGACTGCTTGCGTCCCCTGAAATAAAAACAATGACAAAACCATCTTCATCTTGAAGTAATCATTCCCTACTTCGGGATTATTGTTCTCTGGTGGCTTGGTGTGCTACGTTTATGGTCTCTCCCACGCATGTTTCACCCCAAAGAGAATTGAACCCAGACACAAATGTTTTGACGAAATCGTTGATAATGAAGTGATCCTCTCCTGGGACATATCCATGATAACATTGTATTGTGTGGCTCTGTCTTGTGTCTATTGTAAAAGACTATTCTTCCTCAACGGCCCTAGATTCCAGTGCCTCCTTTTCAGCTGCAGCGAGTTTGATTGCTTTGTCCAGAAATGAAGCTTCGGAATCGCCGCCGATCTTCAGCCGTTCCATCTGCGTATCGAGCTACGGTCCCTGCTGCTGCTCCCCTTCATTCTATTTCTTTCTGTTGTTGCGCCCCTTCCTCGCCCTGCCCCGACTGGTCTTCTTCTTGGATGGCATCACGATATATTTCAATGACACCGCATCGCAGTCAAGAGTAAATAAGCATCGCAGTGCTGTGATCAGTGATTTTGGATTTTGCAAGGTGACGCTTTTTTGGTGACAGGGTGAGTTGAAATATTTGACGTTCTGGTAACTAGTCACAGAACCCTCTCCCAGAAACTGTCTTGAACCTTTTCTTTCGGGGGTCTATCCCTCTGTACGCTGTAAGTTGATGGATGTAATTGAGCTGTCATGTATCTTGTTCTCGTCAGTAACCTCTGAAGTGAGAATGAGGAGCATTTCGATCAAGGTAGTAAGATTACAGCAGGAGCAAAACTCCAACATCGACATTGGTTCTAGCTATGAACATGAACATGAACATGAACATGAAGACATATGACCATGGCGGAGAATTGGGAGCGGATCATGGGAGCCGTGTGCTGCATGGCAGAGAATAAGCAATGCAGCAGCCGATTGGAATTGCCCCACATTCTTGGCGGCGTTGCGTCGGCGGCCCATTGCAATTATCCTTCACGTAGAATATGTTCATATATTCCTTTGATTACCAGTGAAAGACGCATTGGAATGCTCAATTCTTATGTTTAGCTGATCATTAGAAGCTCTATGCCAACTGCGCTCAATACAATCGAATTTCTTGCAAGATGCAGGATACGCTTCGCAAAACTATTTCGTAGAATCCAATCCAGCTCTCGCCTCAGCGTATTCATCACATTCCTCCTTGTGATTTGGCCATGCAGCCTTTTGACATTCACGGGAGCAATAATTTGCAGTACGGCATCTATCACAGCACAACATCGACCTCCGCTCCACCATCCCATCAGGAACGCTGCATGCAGCATTACAACATACCCCCATCTTTGTGATGGACTTGACCTGTTTGTACTTCTCGTTCAAGCAAAAACAGGGGATATTTTTTTTAAGATACTGGACAAGGGTGTGCTCATCCGCATTCGTGAGCTCAATTATCTTCATTGCCCCAAACGATGTGCCACCGTAGGAAATACGATTAACTCGTTTCTCCAAGAAAAGGGATGAGGAAGCAAACAATCGAGCACTGCCAATGTCTCCCTCTAGGACTGCTTGCGTCCCATTGAACAAAAACAATGATGCAAGCAGCTTCAGCTTTGCAAGATCTTTCCACACTTCGTGATATTTCTCTTTGACAGCTTCATAAGCTGCGCATATTCCCTCTCCCAGTTCTGCTTCCGCGTCAACAGACTTATATCCATCGGCAAAAGTGTCGACAAAGTCTTTAATAAAGAAGCGATCATGAGCTGGGACAGTAGGTCTGTGACTGCATCCAACAACTGCTGCAGCATCCAGCGCCTCCTTTCAGCCGTAGCGAGTTTGATAGATTTTTCCAACAAAGCAACCTCATCGTTCGAATCGTCATTGATCTTCAGCCGCCCCATATGCGCGTCGATCGGCTCTTCCTTCATCTTTCGGTTGCTCCCCTTCCTCGCCTTGCCTCTGCTGCTCTTCTTCTTCTTCTTCTTCTTCTTAGATGGCATGATCATTGTTATTCAGACAAGCAATCTTAGCTTTTTGATTTTGAGATTAAAAAGTCACGTTACGATAAGTATGACCAGATCGAGATGTAATATTTGACGTTCCTTTGTGACACAGGAAATCTCGCACCTCACTTTCCTTGTATCTTATTTAGTTTGGCTTTCATGTTCCGCTCATCTCCGTTACCTTCCACACCTCCGCTCTCCGCGAGATTCGTTTTGAAGAGGCTGGTTTGACTTGAAGAGGAGGAAGAGTCGCAGTCAAAATCTGCGAATTCTCACATTGCATTTGCCAGCATTGGAGTAGGATTTACCTTATCTACCTTCAATAATCACTGAGAAAAGACGATCCTAGACGATTTATCGTACTTCTAAATCTTATCACATGCTTATGCATCTAAATGATGTTATAACGCAGATATCGTGCATGGTACTAATAATTCTTACTCTCACAGCAAGACAATAACAATAGATTCTCATGCTCATGGCTGCTTCCTTGACTCCCACATCGTACTCCGATCTACGTTTTCATCACACAAAGTTTCTTGTGAAATGACCATGCGGCCTTTTGGCATTCACGGGAGCAATAATTTGCGTCACAGCACCGAGAACAGTATAACATTTTGCTCCGTTCAACCATTCTATTAGGTAGACTACATTCCACATTCCAGCACACACCCATTTTTGTGATAGACTTGACTTCTTCGTACTTCTTGTCTAAGCAGTTACATGGGATATTTTTCCTCAAATACTTGACAAGGGTATGCAAATCGCAACTCATGAGCTCAATCATCTTAGTCACCATACCAACCGGGAGTGTGCCGTCAGATAAGCCTACAGTGTCAGATAACAAGCATGCACGTGTCTGTAAGATGAAGGCTGAGTAAGCACAAAATCGAGCACGACGAATATTCTTCTCCTCGAGGAGGTGTTGCGTCCCATTGGATGCAAACAATGACACGACCAGCTTTATCTTGGAAGGGTCCTCCCAAGCTTCCGGATATTTTTCTGCAGTGGCCCTGCAAGCTGCAATGACCGCTTCTCCCTCGTCTGCTTCTACGCCGACAGAGTTGTATCCATCGATGAAAGAGTTGGCGAAATCTTTAATGATGGAAATATCCTTTTCTGGGACAATGAGTAGTCCATGGCTGCATCCAAGTGCCTCCTTCTCAACTGCAGCAAGCTTGATAGCTTCCTCCAACAAAGTGGCCTCATCGATCGAATCGTCATTGATCTTCAGCCGCTCCATCTGCTCATCGAGCGGTCCCTGCTCCTCCTGCTCCTCCTCCTTCTTCTTCTTCTTCTTCTTTCGGTTTCGGTTGCTCCCCTTCCTCGCCTTGCCTCTGCTGCTCTTCTTCTTGGATGGCATTGTATTCAATGACCACGAGCAATTTATATTTTGATTGAGACGACAGCTCAGAGTTTGTAAATGTCACAAATCTTGATACCCGTAGATACGAAATACCCGCCACCTCATCATCTTCATCATGAAATTCATCTCACTCGACGATGATATACAAGTTGCATGCCTACTAGTTCTGTAATTCGGCTCCCATAGAACATAGTATTCAACATAATGAAGTTCACCACAGCCGCTATGATCTTAGCATCCCTGGTCGTCTCGCCCACTTCGGCGTTCAGGATCGCCAATCTCGGTTCAACAACAGCGAGAAGTGCAGCCACAGCAGCCTATCGTCGTCGTGCTGCTTCCACCTTCCTCCCCAACTCTTCTGCTGCCATTGCTGCATCGTCATCTTCACTACAATCGACATATGCTCACCCCCGTCGTCAATTGACCATGGCACCACTCACCCTCCGCGGAGGAAGTTCTGCCCTCTTCTCCTCCACCACCACCACGGCCGAAGAATCCACAACCGAAACAACCTCATCCGGACCCAAAGAAATCTTTCGTTCCGACTACACCGCCCTCCCCTTCAAAGTATCCAATGTGTCCATGAACTTTGACATTCGTGACGGTGAAACTTTCATTGAATCTGAATTAACCATTGTGCAAAATACTGGTGAGGGTGATTTGGTGTTGGATGGGGAGGCAGATGCACTTACGTTACTTTCGATTTCACTCGATGGGAAAGATTTGGTGGAGGGGGTAGATTATACGATTGATGGGGATACATTGACCATTGTTTCGTCGTTACTACCAACTACGGCGGATGCCACGTCCGTGTTGAAAACAAAGGTAAAGGTCAATCCAGAGAAAAATACACAACTCTCCGGATTGTACAAGAGTGGAAGTATGTATTGCACTCAATGTGAGGCAATGGGATTTAGGCGTATTACGTATTATCCCGATCGACCGGATAATATGGCGATTTTTGATTCAGTTAGGATTGAGGCGGATAAGGAGGCTTATCCGGTGTTGCTTGGAAATGGAAACAAGTTGGAGGGTGGGGATGTAGAGGGTGATCGTCATTATGCCGTGTGGGAGGATCCTTACCCCAAGCCTTCGTATTTGTTTTGTATTGTTGCTGGTAAGTTGGGATCAGTTTCGTCGTCGTATACCACTGTACCATCTGGACGTAAAGTTCATCTCGAGGTGTACTCGGAACCTGAAAATGTCTCCAAATTAGGCCATGCACTTGAATCACTTAAGAAGAGTATGAAGTGGGATGAAGACACCTTTGGACTCGAATACGATCTTGATGTCTACAATGTTGTTGCCGTGAATGATTTCAACATGGGAGCCATGGAGAACAAGGGATTGAATGTGTTTAACACTGCGTATTGCTTGGCTGACCCCAAGAGTGCGACGGATTTGGATTATGAGAGGATTGAAAGTGTGATTGGTCATGAGTAAGTGCAGTGAGGATTTCGTATACTGCATGTATTATTTGGCTTGCACAACAAATTGCTAACATCCTTCTGTCTCTCTCCAGGTATTTTCACAATTGGACTGGGAATCGTGTTACTTGTCGTGATTGGTTCCAACTCACTCTCAAGGAGTAAGTGTATTGAGAGTGTTGAATACTGCATGTTTTCTGTACAACAACAAATAAAAACTTACATGTTTATTTCTCTCTTTAGGGGACTTACGGTATACCGTGACCAGGAGTTCAGTGGTGACATGATGCAATCTCACGCAGTGAAGCGTATCGAGGATGTCTCATCATTGCGTGGACGTCAATTTGCCGAGGATGCTGGACCAATGAGCCATCCAGTCCGTCCAGATAGCTACATCAGTATGGACAATTTTTACACAGCAACTGTTTACTCGAAGGGTGCAGAGGTAGTGCGTATGTATCGCACACTCTTGGGCAAGGATGGGTTCAGGAAGGGTATGGATTTGTACTTTGAGCGTCATGACGGAAATGCGGTCACCTGTGATGATTTCTTGAGCGCCATGGGGGATGCCAACGGTGTCGATTTAAGTCAATTCTCGAGGTGGTATCAGACCAATGGAACTCCGACCGTCAAGTATTCATCCAAGTATGATGAAGAGTCAAAGACATATTATTTGACATTGAGCCAGGAAAGCAATTGTGATGAGCCATTGCTAATCCCAATTTCAGTAGGACTTTTGGATAAGGCGTCCGGAGAGGAAGTTGTTGCTACCAAAGTATTGGAGTTGAAAGAAAAGGAGCAAACATTTGAGTTTGATGGACTAAACGGTGATGTTCTCCCATCCATGTTGCGTGGTTTCTCTGCTCCAGTAAAGCTCGTTCGGGCTGAAGCAGATGCTTCCGAGGAGGAAGATTTGGCGTTCCTCGCAGCTAGGGATACGGATGGATTCAACCGTTGGGAAGCAGGACAAAAGCTGTACACTTCACTCATTTTTCAAACGTTGGAGGGTAATCAGGATGAGAGCAAGACTCTTGATTATGTGGAGGAAGCTTTCGGCCGTGCATTGAACATGGATGGAAACGACTACTCAATCCAAGCTTACGCATTGACTTTGCCTTCAGAATCTACACTCGCTGAAGAAATGACCGTTGTGGACCCTGTGGCTTTGCACAAGGCCCGTGGAGATGTCAGGGAGAGTCTTGCACGAAAGTATCTCAGTGAGATTCGTGCTAAATATGATGAACTAACCGAAGCGATGGAGAGCAGTGGTAGTGGCGAGGACATCAAGTTGGATGCTACATCGATTGGACAGCGTCGACTCCGCAATGTGTTGCTAGGTTACCTGTGTTGTATCAAGGATACTGCCGAGGAACGTGATGCTGCGTCTGAGCTGGCAATGAAGCAATTTGAATCTTCTTATGGAATGACTGATCGTTACAGCGCACTCAACTGTCTTGCTTCGATGGATGGAGAAGAGAGTGTCGTCGCTCGCCGTGACGCGGCATTGCAGAAGTTCTACGATGATGCCAATGGAGATGCCCTCGTCTTGAACAAGTGGTTCATGTGCCAAGCAGTAGCCGATCTCCCTGATGTTTTGGACCGAGTGAAATCGTTGGTAAAGCATCCAGACTTCACGTTAACCAATCCAAACAGATGTAGCTCCCTAATCAGTGCATTCACCATGAATGCAGCCCACTTCCACGCCGAAGATGGAGAAGGGTACAATTTTTTGGGGGACATGACTGCTCAAGTTGATAAACTCAACCCTCAGCTATCATCTCGTATGGGACGTGGATTGATTCAGTGGAGAAAGTACAGTGAAGAGAGAGGTGCATTGATGAAGGAAGCATTGCAAGAGCTGGCAGATATGAAACCGATTTCCTCCGACTTGTTTGAGGTTGTCAGCAGTAGTCTTAAGGAATAAGTGGATGAGTGGTAGTGAGGCTGATAAGTGGTAATTTTAGTTATAAATTTGTTGACTATTACCAACCCTCCTACTCAACGCATGCTAATTAATCTTCAACATGTTCATCAAAACGTGGCAGTCTACACGCATTGGTAAGCACCATTTCCAACGAAGCCATCATAACCGAAGATAGACGAACATTCCTGACATTGGTATCCGGCGCCGCATATGTTATAATCACACGCAGGATTGTGATTTTGTTCACCAAGCTCTCCACAGAAAGATGTCCGCTGACCACACCGCATGCGGGGCAAGGGTTTGAGTTAGTGACATAGCTTTCGTTATTCGGCGTGTCCTCGAAATCGCTTTGAGCAGCAGGAGCATTGTAGAAGTTGAAACCACGAACACCACCACGGATCATTTTGCCATCATCAGAGGCAGCAGCGGAGATGGTGACGATAGAGGCAAAGAGAGTTGCAGTAAGATTCATTGCGTTGAGTTCTTCGTTCGGTCAGTGGCAGGGCGGTTGAGTAATGAGATGTGTTTGGATTGTTACAGTTGAGGTTGATTCGAGTTGAGCAATATTTATGTGTCGAAACACTCTTTGGCTATCAATTTTCAATAGTAATGGATTTGTTTCTATCGGGAAAAAGTGAGCTTCATGTAAGGCAATTTGCTTGTGCGACCCAAGTTGTTAGCTTGCTGCTTCTCAAGCTGTCTTTCAAAGCTTGCAAGATACTCGTAAACCACCCTATTGTACTTACCGTCATATCGAATATACTGTACTTACTCTAGCACTTTTTAACGGAGCGAGAGGACCCGTATTCCCCCGGCTACTGGTGCTGACATACGCATCCATAGGGCCTTCCTACTTCTCCCCACATTTATTATGATGGCTGCAATACTCTTTAGTCTGTTTTATGGGAGTCTCATCCTCTCGATGTGCCTGCTATTGTTGTCGTGAGAAGTGTCTTCCTCAGTATTCCAATCAACTTTGTTCACAAAGACAATATTGTGTTGAGTTTTTTCGAAAGCAATTCTACCTGGAAATTCAGAAAATGAAATTGATCTGGTTGTTGTCTCTAGAGCACAAAAATTCACTTCCTTTATTATAAGTTATAAATTTGTCTATGTCCAACCTCCAACTAACCCCCTCATCCTTATTGATTTGTCACTTCAGGCATTCTCATCAAACGATGGAGACGCTACGCATCGGTAAGCACCGCCTCCAACGTTGCCACTGTGACCCGGCGATAAACGAGCACTGCTCGCATGCGAAGCCGTTTTGGCTACATGTGTTGATATTATCACAAGGAGATACGAAAGGGTCTACACCAAGCATACCGCAGAATTCATGGTGTCCTTCACCAACCATAGCGCATGCGGGGCAAGGGTTTGAAGAAACGACTGTTTCATTTCCGTTATTAGGAATGTCTTCAAAATCGCCTTGGGCAGCAGCTTCGTAGAAGTTGACGCTTCGAAGAACGTTGTGTGTAGCGTGCGTTTCATCATCGGCGGCGGTAGCAACCAATCCTCCGCCACGGATCATTTTGCTATCATCAGAGGCAGCTGCTGCGACAATAGAGACGAGGAGAGTTGTAGTAAGCTTCATTGCGCTGTGTTATTATTGGATAGGCGGTTGACTTGCTGTGTTATTTATGAGGTGTTGCTTTATAATTGCTTGCTGCATGTCCGCATGTTCGAAGCAGAGGAATTTGGGCGGGAGACATAAAGGATTACAATATCTTTTCCCGCCATTTAGAGGCCGGCGACGAGGACGGACGACTCGGAGGAAGAATGATCCTGATGAACGGGTGTATTGTCTTACTTTGTAGAAGAATCTCTCTCAGCATAAGTAGCTCTTTAATGTAGTGAGATAAATAAATGGAAGTTGAAATAGCATACAGTATTTTATTATAGTATTACAACAAAGCAGTGGATAGATCATCCTCAACTGTCAATTTCCCCTCGCTGGCATCGTCTTCTTCATCAATGCCTCCATCAGTATAAACTTTGGTAGATATGAACATCCCAAGCAAACCAAGGACTGAAAACGCTGTGAAAATGAAGCCGGGTGAAGGTGGCGAAAACTTGACAAGCCAAGTCGCCAAGGCAGGAGAAAATCCCGAAGATATACAAATGCCAATATTGAATCCCAAAGATACACTCGTCAGACGAATGTTGACTGGGAAACGTTCCACTAGCCAAGCACAGAATGGGCCACAGTAGAAAGAGAAGAAGAAGGTCAAGCAGAGTTGTGCAACAAGTGCCTCGGCTACTTTTCCGCCTGATTCCGAGATGAGCCAAACCATGATCGGTGCAACAATCCCAGTGCTGATCGCTCCAAACTTTCATGACGAGACAAAAGAATGTGAGAACAGGAAGTTGCTAGCTAAGTGCACATCAACAGCATACCACACTTACAGACATCAACTTGACACGCCCAACTCTATCCGATAACCAACCAGTAAAGAATGAAGTAAGGGTCAAACCAAACACATTTGCACCGAGATTGACCCAGAAACTTCCCGGCACGGGGGGTTCTATTAATTCTGACATAAAGATAGCCATCCACACGACGCTCAGATAATATCCTCCCCCATAGAGCATGGGTACTAATATTGACGATAATAACGCTGGCCAATTCTCTCTCTTGACTGCTTCCCCCAAAGGATGCTTCCGCTGCGACTCAGACAGACCCGCAATGTCCTCCCCGTCTTCATCATGCGATACTAACTCATTTTCATCATCATAATGACCCTCATTGGGGTGATGTTCCTTTCCACATAATTTAAGATAAAAAGCCACAGGTAAAATAGCAATGCCACTCAAGAATGCCACTCTCCAACCCCATTGCAATAATTGCTCAGGAGTGACCAATTGTCGTATCAGAGCGCCAACAAGATTACCCAAGATAACACCAAAGTTGGCTGCCAAGTTGACAAATGAACCATAATACCCCCAGTGCTCCTTTGGCCGTCTTTCCAAGGTATAGACTAAAGTACTAGGTAATTGTCCTCCAACACTAAACCCCTGCATCATCCGACATATAATTAATAACACAGTACTCCACCCCCCGACCTGTGCGTATGTTGGCAGTAACCCCAAGGCTACTGTCGGGATACTCATGCAAAACAATGAGAATACCAACGCCTTCTTTCTGCCGTATTTATCACCAATATGTCCTGTAATCAACCCACCAATAGGGCGCATTACGAATGCTCCTCCAAAGACTAAGTAAGAGTATATTAGATTGTGCTCACTGCTGGACGGTGGAAAGAAGACTTGGGCGATTGTGTCACTGAAGAACCCATACAGGGCAAAGTCATACCTGCGGTGTTGAATGATCAAATAATAGAAAATTAGCACGAGTTCAAAGCAAGCCAGAGGACGGGCACATCATACATAGTACTCACCATTCGAGGACATTACCCGCGGCTGAAATTATTGTGTCGATCTCCATTTTTGAGTAGGATGACGGAGCTGTCTAGTTGGACGATTGAACTGCCTTTGAACGTGGATCTTCCGATAGCTCTGCCCTTGGCGTATGAAGACCCCTGTAATGGATTGAAGTGTATAGTTGCAGCGTATCTGTTAACCTCACCTTGTCATGGTTTTTGGCTTCCGTCGTTTGGTTTGTGTTTTATGTCACTGACCAAGCTATTTATTCTCTTGAAGGGCTCATTTGATGACCGCATGAGCATCTTGCCTTGAGGAGCCATCAGGGCCACCTACATACATATGTACCAACCGGCCTCTGTACAGTACCAAGTGAGCTCATCACACGAAGAATGCGGGCGGAGGCGCAGCCAGGAGTAGTAGCTCTTACTGATGAAGTAAAAGAGGTTGCTCTGCACAGATGCGGTGGCTGATGAAGACGTACGAAAGTTCTCAGTCCAAACGCTTGAGCTTGAGGAAGCTATCGAGCTTCTGCAGCTGAAAAGAGGGCCATTGAGTGCAAAGAAAGGAGTGAACAAGACCTACACTATCAATATGACACGTATAGCTTAACGAAATGCATATCGTCACGCATATCTTGATTCTTGGCACTCAAAATCCTATCCATGAATCCATCTACACAACCTTGACGACATTATCAACCTGTTCTTCCTTTTCAATGTCTTCCTCGTCTACTCCTTCTTCAGCATCAACCACATTCATCTCTATGTGACTTGCTTCCTCACCGATATTTTCCTCCTCTTCAATAACTCCTCCTTCTTCATCAACCGCATCCATCTCAGTGTGATTTTCTATGTCACTGCTATTCGGCCTTTCAAATGTCACTCGCTTTTCATTTCCAGTAGCAACGTCCGATTCAACCATTGAATCATTTGACATTTGTGACAGCCTTCTGGATTCCTCTAATCCGTTTACCTCGTTTGACCACCTTCGGACAGATTTAGAGGCCCTCATTGTTTCAGCCATTTGTTTCAGTCTACGATTCTCTTCCTCCAACTCTGCCATTGCCATTGGACTGCTGAGAATCTTAATCCCTGAATTGTCAGTGTCACTTTGAGTCGAAGTGCGAGAGATATCGGGACCTCCCGACGCGGATCTGTGCTTCTTTTTTGCTGGCGGCGGCTTCATAGAGGCACGAATCTTGGGGACGAAGATGAGACATAAAATGGAGATGCAAACCGTAAAAATAATGCCCACTGCAACAAAATAAAATGCCGAAGTCTGAACGAAAGAACAGGAGTTAGGTCACGAGATTGACAAATGCACTGTACCATAGACTTGCACCACGTCGCACTTACATTCTCTTGCGCGATTATGATAACCGGAATACCCATGAGGCATACCAACAAGATGATGCTTATAGCTTTCATGATATAAGCACTCTCACTTAGCTCTACAGAAATATTGCGTGCAAGGTAAGCCTCGACGAAGGCAACCAGGAGAGCCCCAAGGTTGATAACTCCCAACACTGACAAAAAGATACTTTGGTGTTCAGAATAGCAAATACTTTCGGTCTCCGTCGCTTTGCCGAATCTGTTTGTCTGTAATACGATTGTCTTACTGCTCCTTGGATCGATACCCGTCCACACTGACAATGTAATGATATTGGCCAACAGAAGACAAATCATAGGCTTAGCCACATCAAGAGCAGTCACTTTCACCCGCTTAAATGCCGCTGCATTCCGCATGATGGTAAGAATTCGATGCGTCTTAGTAAAGAGAGCCGAGAACGTCATTGAAAAGCCGCAAGCAAGCAACCATGGCACGGAAACGCACGCGATGCTCGCACCTTCCATTGACACGACACCTGGATCAAGGGAGAGAGGAATAACTGCGCACCCCATAAGTAATGTCCCAATGGCGATGATATACAAAAAGATTGGCTGGGCTGCCTTCACAATACGAATCTTTTCTCTCTTTTTCGTCCAGACAGTGAACCCAAGTGACAAAACAATAATCACACCACATAGTGTCAGCCCTACTGCACGCAACCCTGCGGGGATGTAGTTTCGATCGACCTCTGTCTCTGGCAAATCCGGCGGCGCAATGGTGTCCCCATTGTTAAATACAAAAGGTTGCAAACTTCTCCATGCCCCAAACTCAAATACATCGGTCTCTTGACTCTTAAATTGGACAACATCGGAGGTACTAGCATCAGGATCATCCACAAAGTTAACGAGGGTGAATAATGCCGATTTGGGATTGCGGGTACCAGTCTCAGAATTGAATACAATGGACTGAGTCTGAAGGCAAATTTTTGCACGCTCTCTGTTTTTTGCCGCCAACCTCCAAAAAAAATCTTCAGTACAAAATCCTCCCCTGACATCACAACCATGACGGTGGGTGTGGATCATCTTTCACATTGAATCAAACCACGATACTTTGCAGAATAATAGGGAAGCCACTTCGGAACACCACTGCATCAAGGTTCTGCAGCGTATAGCGTGATATATTGAGATTATGCCGATCTAGTACAACGCGTAAGAAAGTTAGCGTATGTTGATGTCAAGCGTCGATGATTGCTACATGATGACTACGATAACCTTCCATGCAACTTCTTCACTACATTATTTGATAATAAGCAAACATCGTCTTTTGCGGGCACCGATAGTGTTAATAGAATGTCGATTATACACTGTATAGCCATCCCGTTCATAGATAGAAACTCCGTAGATGATGGCTGGCAGAGAAATTCAACAATATCAATCTTCTTTCACGGAGCAGAACAAGGTGAGTAAATATGAGCATGTGCATTAATTTACAATACTTTATCAAACATGAAGTTCGCTTGGAATGACCATGTAGTCCAGACTTTATTGAAGCGGATTGCATCTGCATTTGGTTGGAATCCCTTGCTAATCAAACCTGCCCTCTTGCTCACATTCACAACTCTCTCATTGCCACCACGGTCCGATGCAACAGATGCTGAAGATATTGTTTGATTGCGGTTGAATCTTTTATCGCTGTCCTTAAAATCCGGCTGTAGAACTAGCTGCCTCCCATTCTGCCACGCTGGCATCTTCGCTCGGTAACCTTTATCATATATGTTCAAGAAACGTATCACCCTCCGCTCTCCGTCTATCTCCACAAGATCATTCTCCTGGAACCGCTGCTGCTTCTGCAAGTAGCCCGCGCGACGATTGAAGTCAGAATCACTCACGCCTCCAGTCCAAAGATCCACGACGCCCATCCATCCACACGGTTGACAGAATACGCCGGATTTGAAACAATTCTCATTGTAGTAAGAACTGTAAGTCAACCGCTGCCAGTCGGCGTTTGAAAAAGCATATGCGGAAATGTTGGTCATATCCCACATGACAGGGCGCATCCCATCATATCTACTAGCCCACTTCTTCTTCTGAAGTGCTTTATCTTCTTCAAACGATGCAAACATGGGCCAGTTTTCTCGAGCGTTCCAACAAATATCTAACTTCGCATCAAGTATTCGAAGTATATCTGTTTTATTCACGTCGCCATATGCTTTGCTCAAATCTTGAAGCCTGGTGAGTGATCGATTCCACACATACTCAAACACCATAAACCACTCCTCGTACCAGGTGAGAGAAGTCTGCCTCTGTTTCATTGTGTTTATGTCGCCATTGCATGCCACAATTATATATGACAACATCGTCTTCTCATTTGGAAAGCCTGTTCTCCTCTTTATTTCGCTATCAGAGACTCTACCGGGTTGTACTGTAGGTGGTTGATCGGTCTTCCTCGCTTTCGCTGCAGCAGTCGTAGTAACTGGCGTTGCATGAAAGAAAGGTTTCCCATCGCAAATGAATTCAGAGGCGTTACCCTTTTTGAGTGGTATATTGGCTGCTGCTGCAACAGCTGGATTGATTGGAGTGATATCCTTCTCGGTGCTGACTTGTTCTGACATTTGTTGTACGCATAGCGCCCACTCATCAATCTGTTCTTCGTCGTCTTCATCGTCTTTGCCTTCCAGTCTCTTCCTAATGCTGCGATCCCTCCCAGTTCCAAGTGATAACGTCGTTGGGTGCGATAGAGTCGACTTGGGACCTGCTCCTACTGGCACGACGAGCTTGAACGTGACGTTTAATCGATTTATCATCTTTCAATTTGACAGATGTTGACTTCGATACTTGTTCAAAGATGTGCTCATCGCAAATGTAGCATTTCCTTGTGGTGTCATTCCGACTGCTCGGCCCCAATGCTCTATCCATTAACTCTTGACGCAACAACACGGCTCCGGCATTATTGATAAGACTTTGCTTTTTCGGATTGCTGCTTTTTGGAGGATTCTTGGGTGAAGTAACAAGGTGGAACTTCACGGCAGGATTATCTCTTCTGTTGTTATTGCATCCACGCTTACAGCATTTAATGCCGATCTTCTTCTTTGGCTTTTGTTCCGTCTGCTCAGTAGGTGTAATGGGTATCATGCGGGATGGCAACTCACAACCAGGTCTGCGGATGCGTTTCTTTGGCGGCGAGGGGGGTTACTGGAGATGGACCTTGGACAAGCTCGTCTGTTGGCGTCACAACACGCGTGGGAGTTGGATTTGAAGATAAATCAATGTGCTGCCTCTTCTGAAGGTTGTCCATCTGCGTATCACTGGAGCGATATGTTCTCTTCCGTGCAACTCGAAAGGCTTCCTCCCAATCTTTGGTAAATTTGTTATTCTTTGATATGATTTCACTAGTGTCAATTTGAAGGCATTCTCTTTGCTTACGGGATCTCATCCTTATCAATTCCCACCCTATTGGATTACTCTGTAGGACTTTGCCACACCCAGAAGCTTGAATGAGTAGTTCTATGTCAATATTGTTGGCCCCGGAATGATCTTTGTGTCAGATGCGGCAAAATCTTTGCAATACTGAGATAGTTTCCTTGGGAGCATCAACGAGGTACGTCCGTTCTTCATTTATTGCATTTGTTGGCTCAAATACGAGTGCATCGATGTAGGTGAGTACAACTTTCCTTGCCTCTTCATCAGCTGATTCTTCATGATTTTGTTCCTTCAGGCGCGGCTTAAACTCCTTCTTCATGATCTCTAGCAGATACTCAAACAACTTTGTTTCATTTTGCGGATCATCCGAAGTCTCTTTAAAAGTGTTGATGTGTTTTCGACACTGTTGCTATTCCAGTACCTTTGAGACCGGGACAGTACACATCACAGCCACAAATCAAACATCATCATTGCCCGCAATCGATTATCAACAACATTCTCAAAGATGGGTTGTTCTGCGTCTACAAGTTTTGCCTTAGATCCTTTGTCTCTAATAACGTGCGACATGGCATTCTCTAGCGTGACCTTTGATGTACTGACCAGCTCAATCTTCGTTTGGGAAAATCCGTTGATGGAGATGCAGCAGTCGCCCGTAAGCGTTGGTATGTCTGCATCGGTTGATAATACCATCACTGCTTCTTTAATCTGAATCTGGCGTGCCATATACAAATCAGCTTGGCATTCGGCAGTTACAACTTTTAGAACAGACCCGCCTGCGTCATTAATTGATTTAGCACTCAATAAATCCAATTCTCTCTCCAACTCCTCATTAAAGTTTGTTTGGGTAGGAGCATTTGATGCAGTTTCTTTTCGTCTACGTTTCTTTTCCAGTTGCCCAATCTCTTCTACGAGATCCGACCGCTCCTGTTCAGTTAGAGATTCTTGATGGAGTCTTCTTTTCAATACACGGACCTCTCGACGCAGCACAATTTCTTCTGAGCGTGCCTTTTCTCTTTGAGCTCGACGCTTATTTGTTGCTTGCTTCACACTTGGTCTGATATTATTATCGCACACAGGACGAATAGTTAAACCGCTGCCAGCCATTTCAAAAAGATATTCCGCTACTGCTTTCACCTTCGAGCTCACTCCAAACAAGAGGTTGCTGACATCAACTACAATTGTTGCGTGTTGCATCTTTTCTGCCTTAGCCAATCCTCTTACGATGCTCGTAAACTCGGCCCTCGTCAGGTCCTTAATGCGGTACATCGCTTTGCCGCCGTTGGAAACACCCATTGTATTATATAAGTAGAAGAAACTATTAATTATTCCGGTTGATCAATGTGGTAAGCATGAATAGCGGCAGAGTGTCGGTGGTGATCTTTGTGCACGACAAGGCTGGTTTGATGGAGATATTTGGCGCGAGGAATTTTTGGCAAGAATTGGTTGGCCAAAATTTACAGTTCTCAGATCCCTAGAAATCATCTTTTTTCGAATGGTCTGAAGGCCTCGTTCAAAATAAGTTTAAAGCTAGAGCGTTAGTTAGCGAGCACAGGCCACTGTGCTGCCAGTCGAATGAGCCGTTTCGCATGTCAAACGCACCGGAATCTCATTCTACTATCTCTTGCGAGTATTCCATGTGTTTGTCTGCTGTGCTGACTATCATACTTTTCGAGATATGGTCATTTCAAATTTTTGAATGGGCTGGTGGCCGCCGACGGGACGCCCTTGCGAATTGTATGCTAATATACATGTTCTTGTACTATTAATTCTTATTTGCATTCCTAAACGCAAGGTAGTTCGTCACCTCGTCTTTCATTGCTTGAGATAGCGGATCAACTGAGTTGATTTTCATCCACGATGTACCTTCTTCTCTCACCATGTCGTTGCGAGCAAGCCTAGCAGCCTCGTCCTGTTGGAGTAGTACCTTCATCTTGTCAAGCTCCATCGTCTCCAGAGGTGGCTCATTCAGGCGCAGCTGTACGTTATCAAGTTTGATTTCACGGAAGGCAATCTCTTCTCTGACAACGCTTTCGTTTTTGCGTTTCTTGGCGAAGTAACTGAGTGCTATGCCTCCTCCCACCGCAATAGGAATGAAAATATCTCCTCTACGCTGGTTCTTCGTGATATTCCTCGGCTTTTCAGTTGCGGCCTCGAAGCCTTGCACTTTCTTCTCCCTTTCAACAGCACTTGTTTTGTTGTCAGATTTACGATAATGGTCGAATATGTCCTTGTACTTTTTGCTCCCCAGCTTCCTCCACTGCTTTCTCAGCTTCTGCGAGAACACCCTCGACATGATTGAAGTAGCCGGTGATGCGCTCGGTTCCATTGACTCGTTTGACTTTCAGCTTCTCTTTCATAGTAGACCTTTCTTCTCTCTTCTTGTCTACAGACTCGCGATTGTATGGGTGATTGAGGGTGACAAAAATGACTACAACGAACGGTTCGGCGAGCCTCTTTCACATTTGTTCTTGCCATTGCGTTGATCTCTTGCACCAAGCATTCAATCCGCTGTTGTTGCGAAGCATGGGGAGCAACCACTTCGCGAAAATGCAACGAGGAAGAAAGCTTGGGATAATAGAATGGGAGTGTCCCCTTTCTGTAGTGTTGGAGCGGCGGCGGCGGCAGCAGCAGTATCAATGTTCCCATCCTCACTACTGGGTGCGCTACTGGGTGCGGATCCATTAGCATCCGCGTTCGAAGCAGCTTCAACAGGAGCAGGTCGTAATGTCATTAGAGAGACAATATCGCAGGCAATCTGATACAAAGCAGATTTGGATCCTTCTTTCTGGATGATTACCACACTCATAAAATAAGTAGGGACCCAGTTGTCTACCAGAAATTCAAGCGCCTTGGGAACAGTCTTCCATCTTGTCATTACCGGCAATTGCAAGTTCCTCAAATCTTTCGTAAACTCCTTGATGGTATCGTGGTCGTCATCGTCGATCTTTGCTTTGTACGCATTCATTGCCTGAGGAAACATCTCTGTTCCTTCTGCTTCCCATCCTTCGCTATTGTTCAATACTTCGAGAAGTTTAGAAGAGTACTTGTCGACTAGTTCCAATCCTCCTTGCTCGTTAAGCTTCCTGAACAAAGTAATAGCAGAGTATGCCAATTGGAAAACAGTGCACTTGCCGAGGCCCTGTTCGCCAAACGCACTTTTACACGCGTTTTCAAACGGCTTAGACAGAGCATGCATGATGCATCTAAGATACTTGGAGTTCTTGTCCATGACCCCTAGCTCAATGAGTTTAGGGTGGATGTGCTGGACAGCTCCTCCTCCACCAGAGTCCCCGGTTAGGCCATTAATCTTGATATCCGGTCTAAGGAGTGACTTGATAGGTGCTACACTCTTCTTAATTGCAGCAGCGATTTCGGCGGAAGATTTGCCGCAAGTATCCACGTCAAGGGCTAAATGACCGATTGTTGGATTGCCATCTTTGTCCGTTACTCCGAAATGGAACACCTTGACCATATGTTCACACCCCTTCCGCTGACCACCGTCCGTTGTCATTGTGAGATATTTTACTCCGCTAAGATTTATTCGTCTGCATTGCATCATGACAAGGTGTGCAGCAACGTGGTACTCATATTCAGCGATCGTCGATTCACCTGGGCACCCATTCGCAATGCTTTCAGTGCTGATTTCACTCTCCGTGATCCCTATTGAGCGAATCAGGACTAGCGCTGTAGCAGCAATGAGTGTGACAGTGCCATTATCAGATCCACCACTGTTCTGTAGACTGACAGCAGACAGGAAACGAAGATATCGCGATTGAAACACCGTCTTTCCTCGGCCTTCTTTGAACAATTCCATCAGGTTGTCAATCATCTTTGCCTTCTTTCTCAACGAGGACAAATAGTTCTTCTGTACGACATCAAGGCTGTATGGAACGTTGTGAATAGTATCCTTGCCAATCGTTACATCACGACACTTCTTCGTGTATTCCTTTCTTTCATTGTCAGCACGTTGATTCGATGCATCTTCCTCGTGTTCAGCTCGCTCCATCTCGCCGTCTCCATTAGCTGGTACAGGAGTATTGGCAGGTAATTCTGGCGTAGGAGCAGCTGTTTGATCAACATCTGCTGGCTGTTCATTGGATGTTTGCTCTTGCTCGACTGCGGCAGTTACTGTTGCCGCTGACGGTTTCTTTGACGGCGGCTTCTCCGATGATGGCGATGGTGGGCGCTTATTAGTTGATTTATCCTTAGCCTTCTTCTCGTGATCCTTCTTGAGTTGCTTCCCCAATACTTCTTTCACCTTTTTATCGATGATTGCACAGTCCGCGATGCTCTTGCCGACAAAGGGGTTGATTGCTTCTGCAGCTTTCACAGAATCAAACCAACCGATTGCAGTAATGTATGGACCGCCCAGAAGCCTGTGCGCTTTGTAGACGAATAAAACGCTCTCGCCCTCGTGCCCAATACTCATGTCCTTCAATTGCAATGAATATCTGCTCTCTCCACCCGCCGCAAAAGCCTTTGCCACCGTATCGGCATCGATGTCGACGCCACATTTCTCACTAAGAATGATACTGAGCGCTTGGTCAGTGAAGAATTGATTCTGTAGAGTGGAATTATCATTGAATAAAGAGACAATTGCTTTCCGAGTTGCTTTCTGTAGCGCCCCTGTGGACAGCGACGGCATCTTCCATACTGGGTGTCATTGAAATGATGCTTTGAATGAGTGTCGGCGGCAATCTTTTTTTGCGTATGTAGGTACGTAAATCAAGTATGAAGTAGACCACTAGCGCAGAGCACTCGTACACCTTCCACATGATGAGATAACATTGCCAATCAACCCCCATCATCACCAACATCATCCAAGAGGCATACCACCGCATAAATACTATTCTGACAGTCCCAACGATGTTATTATCGGTTCAAAGCCCCCTACAGACACCCCTGACGAAAGGGTATCAAGAGACATACTTGTGCGACGTTATTCACGATATAAAGCTGTTTGAGCCTGCTGGATAGTAGTAGAGTGAGTGTCGATGCTGCACAAGATGATGTGTCGACCACCAAGGGCGAATACAAGCCGTCGAAGAACAAGTCCCACCGGCGGCCCGTCGGCGGCCACCAGCCCATTCAAAAATTTGAAATGGTCATATCTCGAAAAGTATGATAGTCAGCACAGCAGACGAACACATGCCATACTCGCAAGAGATAGTAGAATGAGATGCCGGTGTCATCGATGTTGTGAACATGATGGTTTGCATCTTCGACTATTACACTATTGGCCACGTGGTCGCTAACAATCTCTCTAGTTTAAAGAATCAATTCGAACGAGACCTTTAGTGAATCGTTTTCTCAAAAAAAAGATGATTTCTAGGGATCTGAGAACTGTAAAATTTGTGCGAAAAAGGCCGGGCGTGCACTTTTTTGGAGACCAGACTCAGTCCATTGTACCCGACGATCCCTCAAAAGGTTGAAGCAACAATCGCATCGTAGTGGTCGCCTCCGCTCAATGCAAAGTTACCATCAGTTGTGTTGTGATTCATTTCGAGGTTGCACACCGATAAACCTGCACTAATCACAGCATCATACAAAAATGGAGCCACAAACCCAGGAGTCATCAAATAGGAATCCGAATCGGTAACATCAGTATGATTTGTAATGCTTTGGTTGGGCAGTAACGAATTCAAATACTCCTTATCCTCCACACTTTCACCAAGTTCACGAAGTCCCTCCACCAAGGCATCATATGCCTTCATACCTGGCATTCCAGCCTTGTGCACTTAGGGTACCAGACCCTCTGAGCGCCCGTTCTAGCGGACTCCCCGCCGTAAAATCTCTCCCGATAAACTCGCCCCCCACGCCATCACTAAATAACCACGTATGCTTCCCCGTCCCTGCAATCCCTGCATTGTACGCAGCAGTCATTATCTCATCATAAGATGAGGCAAGGATCGCAAAAAAGTACATATACTGCGATTCCGCCATGCTAGCTATAACCCTTTGTATTTGTGCATCATCCGGATTGACGGCTAGACTGAATGTTTCGATTTGCATTCCTGGTGCCATTTCCTTTGCTGCCAAGACAATTCCCTGGGCAAACGCGTTCCCGTAGGCATCATCGACATATAGAACTGCTAAATGGTTGACTCCCCATGATTCGGATTCATCTTTCGCCCTGTGTTCTTATCACCACTACCAGAGTTTAACCGTGCAATGAGTGGTACAGAAGTGCCATCGTCATTAGGTATCGTTCTTGCAAAATATCTGTATTGAGATTTATCATCCAACGCTGGACTTGTGGAGATGGGCGAAATTTGAGGGAAGCCTCTTAATCCACTAATGAGTGACGTTGGCATCGTCACAGCTGAACGGGCCGCACCGATTATAACACATGGTGGTCTCAATAACACATTAGCATCATCCGCCGGTCCCCCATTCGCAATAGCCTGTGCATTCGTCCGATCCGTAATTTGAATAATTTGATCCACAGCTATACTCTCCGAAAGCGCCCGTATCAAAAGCGGCAACATTAAATTTTACTCCACATTTATTATTAGCCAACGCCGCAACTTCCGGCACGATCGATCCATCCCCAGCATTCAAATGTTGAGCTGCCAATGCAATGGCCGCTAAGCCCTCATATGTCCCGATTGCGTTCCATGGCGAGCCGCTGGAATCGGTGAAGGGAAAGACGTAGGGAAGGTGGCAGAGAGATTTATCGTTGAGCGTGATGAGATTATTGCCGGGTGTTGAAGAGATTTGGGGAGCTGTGGCTAGCTCGCCGCTGATTTCTGCCAGCGTCCAGAGCTTCATCGTCGTTGTGTGATGTGCCCAAACAAAAGGGAACACAATACTACTACAAGGTTTGTACCACAGGTTCGCACGACCACGTGCGTGAGCGCTGTCCAACATGTCCGATCGGAAACGCTTGTCACCGAATCGTGTCGTAGCGCACTTCGCCGGAGTGTTGACGTGCCAATATCACGCCACGTCTACTCTACTGGCAGAGTGCATAGGCTAGGTTAGAAAAGAGCTAGCTATTGATTGCGCCGCGCCGCGCCGTGGCTGTCCACTGTCTGATCGTACAAAGTACCACCCACCGCGGCACTGGACGTGCACTTGAACTTCGCCAGCGTCGACCTACATAGCTCATAGTTTGAAGTATGACGTGGCAATATTGTCGGGGCGAGATCACAATGAAATACAAAGTCGAATCGCTCGAACTATACCCCCCGGGGGGTATAAGAATGTCAGGCTAGGCTGGGTCTGGGGGGGGTAGAAGTCGGATATGTCAGCTAGCTTCCCCTACTAATTTAGGGAGGGGGGTATAAGAACTTGTACCCTAGGCTGAGATTTGGAGGGGGGGTATAGGCAAGTTTGGGGGGTATTTCGAGCGATTCGACTGTAGTATTTGTTTTATTGATTGCAATTGATTGGGGTACTTAGGTACAATAATAATTCGGACGACTCTCTCTAGGCCTTTGAATTGAAAGAGCAACGATGCGTCGTTTAGATCACTTTCCTGCTTGCCAAACATGATTAAGTCGGGGTGGAAGCTACGCATCATTATAGTAATTGTATATTGTTAAAGAATACAACAACCATTAGGGCTACATCCACAACTCTACTTGAGTCGACAGAAAAGAACATATCGGGTCGATAGCGAATCAAGTTGAAAAATGTTTCTAGCGTGCACTTTGTTGTTGCAAACGCCATTGCTCTAGGCAACAGCTTGTAGCTTATGCCACACGAATTATCTGAAGAAGTTGATGGAAGAAGTCCAATTAATGCTCCAGTCTCTGCATCCCTCTGCAAGTGTGTTGGAATGGCTTTGTGCGATACAATAGCATCCTTCTCCTTATTATTTGTCCCTGATGATATCGTACAACTCAATGATAGGACGATAAAAGGAATTGAATCCAAGTAGCCTTGCCATTTTGTTGTTAGTGTGTCCATGCATTATTCTACTCGCAGGTAAAGTTAGTCTCCTGAAGCGATGATTCACGAGTTGTTTCATATTCTGGGCGTCGAAGTAAGACATAGCCTGAATCAAATTACGCGAATGTATGTCAGATAATCCATCATCGAAGAGATCGCTTTTTGCACCATTGCCCATCTCCAACACCTCAAGTCTGCCTCCATTTGACCAGTGGAATTCTTTCTCAGACATCGCACGTATTCTCTATTAATCTTTCCATTTCTTTGTCTACAAGCGAATGGAGATTATTGCATAATATCATAATTTTGATTGCATCATTATGTTGCAACCCTTCAAGCAGTGCTACTACTCCATTGATACCCATCTCATTTTCAGATATGCACAATTCCTCCAAGGTATCGTTGTACATCAACGCCTCCTTAAAGGCTGCTGCCCCATCATCAGAGATACAATTGGAAGACAAATTCAACCGCTGCAGTGCAGTTCGTGATTGATTGCCATTGTACAATGCATGAGCCAGCTCGATTCCCCCCTCTATACCAATTCGATTGTTGGATAGATTTAAATATAATAGCAGATTATTGTTCGACAGGGCACTGCCCAATCGCTTGGCACCAATGTCGCCCGCAAATGGCGATATTATTGTATCTTTCAATGCATCATCTTGTGTGTCGGCACTGCCACCGCCATTACGAGGGCCAATAGAAAAGTCCAAACCTTGCTGTAGGTAGCCATCATTATGTGCAATTCGTGGCACCCATGGATCAACAATAGAAACAGCTCCCTCTTGCGGTTGAGATAAAGACTCATCGGTTATGTTGATGATTTTATGCGCCACAGTCGGATTTGATTGCTCAGGCTGTCGCTGGTTTGTCGGCTTGTCGTCTTGGCTTTTGTTTGAGGAGTGTTTTGCTGCCTGTGGCATTGCTGCCCTCGACACACCCTTGCATAATGATGAAGAGTCCTGATATACCAGGCCATTGCCACAGCTGGTTGGAGGGAGATAGGTTGCTGGGCAGGTGGAGGGGGAGGAGGAGGGGCTTCTTTGACAAGACGAAAACTCACAAAAAGCACAAGATCCATCCACGAACCAAGAACCACCGAAGCTTGCACGCGCTGCGTCACCCGGTGTCGGCGGCAAGTTGTGTTCCCGGTTTCATCCGTGGACCTTTGTCGTGGATGACCAGCCAAGACTTGCTCGTGGACCCAAAACGTGGTATTGTAGCATTCAATAACTTTTGGATTTCGGAAACTCTCTCACCAAACAACATGACTAAGAGAAAACAAATCACAATCACAATCACAATCACAATCAAAATGACTATGCCCATGCCTTTCCACCACCACCAGCAAACACATCTGTCAGGATACCAGCCGATAAGGGCATTCGGATTTCAATCCAGTCAACTTATCAGCAAGAAGAGTAACGTCGATCAACCCGGCCGTATCAGAGCACAAAATTAGTGCAAAGCCCATGCCACGGGCACTCACACCTGGCAAATCTGCAGAGGAACAACTCACATTGAACCCGGCCATAAAATCACAAGGATTTTGGGGAAAGCCCGTGAATCGGCGTTCGTGCCAGTCGGCTCTGCAAAGAAAAGAGTTAAGATGAACCCGACCGTATCAGTGCATGAAATATGTGCAAAGCCTATCACTAAAGAGGAGAAATCAGAACTTTATTACACAAAAGATGACTATAACATGACCATTCTCGAAGTCAAGGCAATAGCTCTTACTCATCAGCTACCCCAGGTGAGGGAAGGTGATACTAGTATAAGGAGCAACTGCATGGTTGCTGCCGAAGCTGATGGCTTCCTCCGAGGCATTGAGCTTCTCATCTATCCACAGAGATTCCAAAACAAACTGGTTGCACGAAGGGCGTTTGATCAAGTACCAAACACATTTGGAGACAAATTGTAAAGATGTCATGCTAGAACAAAAAGCGAAAGCTATGAGGATGGCTAGTGAAAAGTTGAGCGCCTGGTCACAGCTGGTAGCAAAAGAGACGGCACGTCTTGACTCTCTTCGTGCGTATGATGCAGATTATTTGATCCCGTTGGATGATGCCACAGTAAAATTCTCGTCCTACCCAGATGTTACTTTTACGAAGAGAGAGTCGGGACATGAGGTCAAAAGAGTCACTTGTACCTCCGAGGATCCACCTCGTCCATTTAAGAGAGCTAGAACTATGAATCTGCGGCATAGCCAAGATGAAGATGAAGATAAAGAGTAAATGAGCGTCCAACCCGAGATAGATATAGATACTGAACATAGAAATAGAATATTCGTCTGCTTGTTCCCACGTTGTATTGATTAGCGTAATCTTTTCCATAAGTCATACATGCCAGGCAGAGGTACCATAAAAAGGTAGATCTAAACAATACCAGTTTTTTTTGGCATCTCCGCGGATTCGCTTCACAACCAATTCGACGCATGGGCATGATTCATTATGCAAGTAGACTTGTCGACTGCCAACAGCTAGCTGGTTGGCTTCAGGGCATCATTCACATAATTCAAAAAAGATTAAAGACTTGTCGTAGGAGTCCCTGGATGCATGGTTCCCATGCTGGATGGGAAAGAGAGGCCACACCCAGTAGAGTTAAATTTCCATCACTGCATCTACATTACAGGTTACCATAGACATAGACAGGCTCAGGGCAGGATAAGAAGTTGGCCCTCTCGTGCACCAGGATTTGTCGATTCCTGAGCGCAGGTTTCAAATCAGACTTGTGCGTGAGCGGAGCTTGGACAAAAACAACATCTTCTTCTTAGACTTCTCAGTCTTCGAATTCAGATTCCAACCCTTACTAGCCGGAAGGAACTCCTTCATGAATCAATCTTGTGATGAATGAAAGCATCTTGTGATGGACGAAAGCATCATACGATAGCAGCGATAGTGATTCTACTTGAAGGATACTGCAAGAATCAGGTGTTCTTTTGTGAGTGCATCATAGATCTTTTTTGTCGAAGATCTTTTCTGACGTGAATTCGGTCATACTTCAATCAGCAATTAAGTCAAATTAGCCTTGCAAGAATAAGTTGCCCATTGAGTGAGTCCGTGCAATGATCGCTTGTTAAAGCCGCGAAGGCTGTCAAGCATACGAAAGGATCGGGCGACGACTGCGAACGAGGAGGTAGAGCGAGAGCATGACAAATGTCAGTGATAATGATACGGACATGGATACTTATCCGTGAACAACTCGACGAGTCAAGTGCAACTTCAACTTCGAGTCTCGGTTTGAGCAGCGACAGCGACAAGAGCGAGATGAGATTTAGTCAGGCTGCACTGACAACAATCCTAGGCCAAGACAACGCAGAATGAACAACTCGAGCAGTGGCTCACAAGTATCTGTGCCTTTCGATGAAGCTAGATTCAAAGAAGCATCTTGAAGCTTTCCGTGGTGGTGTGTTGAAGGGACAGACATCATGTGCCGAGAGGAGCTTATCGCATATCGGCTTTGAAGAAAAGACGATCGCCATCCTCCAGGGTGTGCCGAATTACAGTGATGCAATTCAATCTCGAATGGATTTCTTGAGCTCGCTTTCGAGGACAGCAAAAGTTGACTCCCATTCGCGATCAGTGAAGCTCAAAACAGGCTCGCATCTGCATCTGTCCGTGCAATAAAGGCTGCGTTGGGCAAAGACAAGCGGGGCAATGAGAGAACTTTGAATGTGTCCCTCGGATAGTGTTGCTACGTAGTAGTGATGGATATTGATAAGAGTAAAGGATCATTGAGTAAAGATTATGGCTATTATGTGTTGAAAGGAGAGGTGCAGATGGTGATGGAGGCTTGTCTACATGCGTCAGATCATGAATTAGCGAGGAAGAGAAGATCCCTGATCTTACATCTTCAGTAATGAGAGATCCCAATCTATGCTCACAACAGGCTCGCATCTGTCCGTGCAATAAAGGCTGTGTCGGGCAAAGATAGAAGGGGGCAATGATAGAACTCTGAATGCAAGCGTTCTAAGAGAGTATTCTGTTACATCACATGAGGTGAAGAATCTCCTTTAAATCCTCTGTTGCAATCTGGCTAGAGAAGAATGAACCCGCATAAAGAAAATTAATTCTATTACTCTATCTCACCATACAAATAATACGTAGTCTGTCTCCACATATTCATTCTATATTGTCGTCTATTGTAAATTTGATCTCTTCACACTCTTTTTCACTTCACTCCCATCTCTCTTCGAGACCAACTCTCTTCGAGAGTAGCTATCCTCTCCTTTCATTGGTCATTTGCCAACTCATATGTAAACCACGTTGCACCCTCTCTCTTATTACTCCCGCACAACATTTTTCTCGTTCACATAGAACCAGTTGTTGTAATACTGTTTGACAATCTCTTGAGTGTAATCTGGGGTGTCAATCTGTTTGTATAAGTGTCCTGCCCACACTCTTTCATCCCCTTTTGTAGAGCTTGTGTGGCAGCGTGTAGTCTGTAGTGGGTATTGTACTTTGGTAAAGAAAAAGTGATGAATCTTCTTGGTTTTGTTGATGAGACATAGTTGCGAGAGTCCAGAAAAAGGCGGGATCTTCCCTACTTTCGAAGGATTTCGAACTCCATCGAACATCGAACCCATTAACCGCCCCTCCTGTTGTTCAGAGCGAGAATAGCTACTTACCGCCGGCCCAGCATCATCGACCGATTTAACATTTCCCCTTCTCAAGTTTTGACTACCAACCAATCCCATAATGTTCAAGCTGCGCTATTCTCGAAAGGCATGCATCATCGAGTGGGATAGTGCAAGTTTCACCGACTGTCGTCCTTGCGAGGCCAATGCAATCGAAGAGGAAATCATTGAGCTAGTGCAGGCGCTCGAATTTGGCCCAGAATGGTGTGAAGGGGTGGATTCATTGACTTTGGCGAAGGCAAACGAGGAAGCTAGGCTTGTTTGTGAGAGAGTAGTGCTTGAAGCGCTAGACGGATTCGATAATCTCCCTCACGCAAGTACAATGTGGATGAATACAAAGAATCCAACACTGTTGATTTGAAGTTGAGGGATTGGGGGGATGAGAGAGTCACTGATGCCAATCGCAAGGAAAACAAGGATGGGACCGCGTCGTATGAAGCGCATACAATCCATTTTGCTGACCCGTACGGCGGCCTTTGCAATGTCGTCCAGCTTGATATCAAAGTTGAGGTCGTCCCTGCAGATAAGGCGGCTAAATGAATTACTTTCTTCTGTAGACATTCGATGTATCGTCGATATTGTGGAGAGGCAAAATGTGAATATTTAGTATAATTTAGAGGAGTCTTCTACTGCTACGGCAGCAGAACCAGCCGCAGATGACAGCGATGTTGAAAGTGATTCTGCCCCATCTGGTAGAGGAAGGAAGCTTAGCTCAGTGGCAATGAGACTTGCTATCTGTTATTTGTCCTTTAATACAATCCTATTTTGTCATACTCAAGTCTCTGCATACAATTACAATCCTCACCAAATGTCGACACGAGACTCCACCTTCTTGTACATCACATCTCCTTCTTCTATACCAAATGCCTGATGGAATTCTTTGATGTTGGAAAGAGGCCCATTGCATCTCAACTCATTAGGACCATGAGGATCAATTGTGATCAACTGCAGTGCTCTCTGCTCAGTAACATTTTGTCTCCAGCACTGCGCCCACGAGAGAAAGAAGCGTTGAACTGGTGTAAAGCCGTCAATTTTGGAGTTGGGATCATAGTCTTTGGAGCTCATCAAACCACGCAATGCGAGTCTTAGACCCCCCAAATCAGCAATGTTCTCTCCAGATGTCAACTTTCCCTTCACAGCCTGACCATGGACCAGGAATTTATCTGCCTGCTCTACCATAACTTCCACTCGTCGTTCATACTCCTTTCCATCTTCTTCCGTCCACCAATCGACCATGTTACCTTCGTGGTCAAACTTACGCCCCTTATCATCGAATCCATGCGTCATCTCGTGGCCTATGACAGCCCCCATGCTACCAAAATTGACTGCATCATCGGCGTCCTTATCAAAAAAGGGATGCTGGAGAATAGCTGCTGGAAATACAATCTCATTGAGAGAAGGGTGGTAATAGGCGTTAACCGTTTGAGGAGTCATGAACCACTTTTGCTTGTCCGTAGGAGCATTGATATCTTTGATTTCTTCCCTGTTATCAAACTCTCTCGCATTGAATACCATGGTTAAGAAGTCATCACCATCATTAATTTCGAGAGGAGTATAGTCCAACCACTTATCGGGATAACCGATCTTCACGCCAAACTTGCTCATCTTCTTCAATGCATTCGCCCTCGTCTCTGCTGACTTCATCCAATCTACCTCCTTCAATCTATCCTCCAACGCCTTACGAACTTGCTCCACAATCGCAAGTGCACGACCCTTACTTGACTCGTCAAAGTATGCGGCACAATATAATTTACCCAAGGCTTCGCCCAATGCACCTTCTGTAAATTCCATTGCACGTTTCCACCGAGGCTTGAGCTCGTCTGTTCCTTGGAGGACCTTTTCGTAGAACTCAAAACGGGCATTTACAAATGGAGAGGATAGATAGGGGGAGCACGAGCAAACGGCATGCCAGCGGAAATAGGCAAGGAGAACATCCGTCTCAACTGACGGGGCAACCTCTGCCACTTTTTTGAGTGCCTTGACGTTGCGAAGATTGATGTCACCAATTTCATCCAATGTCTTGCCACAAGTAGCAGCTTCAAAGTAAGATACGAAGTCAAATGTATCACCACACATCTTTGACATCGCTTCAATAGACATCTTATTGTAGGTGTCATGAGGATCCCGGTTCTCCGTTCGGGTCATGTGTGCCTCCGCCAACGTCTTTTCCAATTCAAACACCTTCTCCGCAGTGGCCACAGCCTCATCGGTAGGAGAAGTAGCTCCCGAATCTTCGAGCAAAGTGAGCATTAACGCCATTGTCTTCTTATAAGCAGTGCGCTTTTCTTCTTTATCTTCATCAAAGTAATAATCTCGGTCGGGCAATTTAATTCCCCCTTGATAAATATTAGCGATGGAGTGATCTGAGTTCTTTTGATCTGGCCCGGCACCTATCCCAAAGAAGGGATGAATGCCATATTTAAGCGCCAATTGCCCCAAAGAGGCGGCGAATGCCACCTTGTCATCTTTATTATCAGCGACCTCCTTGCACATATCCAACAATGGCTGCATCGGCCCAATCCCCGCTGCTTCAATTTTCTCTTCGTCCATTGCAGACTCATAGAAGACTTTCACCTTCTTCTCTTCGCCACCCAAATCCTTCTTTTTTGCTAATTCTGCCAAAATCGTTTTGCAATCCTCTTGACTCTTTACACGCAACACCTGAATGGAAAGTAGAACGACTGTAATTGTGAGAGGTTGTAAATAGTAAATATAGAAATGATATGTGCTCATCATATATAATAACAGATTAAATGTCTACCTAAAACCACATATTATCAAGTGAAAGTTGTCAATCACCCTATCCATACGACCGCAATAACATATTTGCCATCACTCACCTGAAAAGTATTCCAGCTAGAATATCCACTCGGAATAGGATTATTCTTCATCCAATTGCCATTAGAATAACTATAAAAATTATCTTTTGGTTCGACAGTAAAATCCATGTTGGATCGATCCAATCCACGCACGGCGGTGGATTTTTCTTCCTCCTTTGTTTCATCGCAGATTTGACAAAAGAAGCCGGCTGTGGCTGCCTGCCAGGGATTGGAACAGCAGGGACATTTGCCCTCGGGTGCGTTGGTGTCATGAGATGCCATGGCTCAATACGTAGCAAGCAATGAAGAGGATGGAGTGTTTTCGAATCCGAAAGATTTTTGTTCGGTGCAGGGTATGGCGTGTACAGGGGGATCGCTCGAACTGTACCCCCCAAACTTGCCTACACCCCCCCTCCAAATCTCAGCCTAGGGTACAAGAAGTTATTATACCCCCCTCCCTAAATTACTAGGGGAGCTAGCTGACATATCCGACTTATACCCCCCCAGACCCAGCCTAGCCTGAAATTCTTATACCTCCCGGATTCCCCTGTATGTGTCTCACAAGACATGCTACATACATCACCTTGGATGCATGAAATTTCATAATCGCCACTAGCCTTGAAGGAGATGCTTCGATAGAAATGTTGAAGATGGACAGGTCGACAAAGAAGACTTGCTTCTGCTGTCCTGGCAAACAAGCGAGGCTGCCGAAGATATGAGTCCACAGAAGGAGAGAAGGGTAGCAACAGATCTGCGTCTGCGTGGATACCAGACTGCTGTGGACGAAGCCACACGTCGAGAATTGACATTTACAAGCATGCAATCTTGACAGGGATTCATGCTATCATCTCATCTCATCGCCTCTTGCGCAGCCGCAGTAAGTGGATCCTGTCCCTTGGAGAGTGTTGCTACGTAGTAGTGATGGATTTGACAAGAGTAAAGGATCATTGAGTAAAGATTATGGCTACATTGAAAGGAGAGATGCATGCTGGAGGTTTGTCTACACGCGTCAGATCATGAATTAGCGAGGAAGAGAAGATCCGTGATCTTACATCTTCAACAATGAGAGATCCCAATCTGCGATAGAAGCTGGGTATCTTGTAATGTAAATCTGCTGTCACATCATTCTGTGACAGATCCGCTTGCCTCTGTGCTTATTTGTAATGGATCAGTATTAACTTGAACTTGTACCTCAATTTCAATTGTATGTATACTATTCATATTACTATCGTGAGTGCACTCAAGCTAAGCTTCAGAGTAATAAGAAGTTGGCTATGTAATAAGAGTAAGTCGAGCATTCTCCCTTCTTTCTCACCGTCACATCACAATTTAATTAATTAAGATCAAAACACAGCAGCCGCTATACCGTTCCTTTGCGTTGCCTCCACACTCCACACCAAGCAAGCATTGCTTGCTTGCTAGCTAGCTGCCATTCTCACGATATCAGGACAAGAGTCGTGCTGCTCAGAGGTCATTCGAGTACGACTCTTGTGACATAATAGTTCGAGTGCGTCTCTTGTGTCACTACATTTATCCGTCAACATGTGGAGTAGGAATGCCAACAGGTGCAATCTCATTTCGCCCAGCATCTCTCAGTGCCTGACTAGTCCTTTTGTATGGCCTCCTCATCCCCAATATCCACATAGTTCTCATTGATATTGCTATAAGAGAGGATTCTCCCACTCCCACAAACCTCTCGCAGATAGTGATCGTGACTCGAGTTTGCTCGTTGGAGAAGATGCTACAATACCACTGTGACGGCAATCCCTCAAGAGGAACGTTTGGCATCCAATGCAGATGAGGACCGATTATGTATGTGGCGGACTTCCTTCCCTCAAATGATACAAATAATAGAAGGAACGATAGTCGGTGGGAACTATCAAAGGGGCGCGCTGTATGGAGCCGATTTGCCCTGTTACAAGGAGGAAAGATTGGAACTGCGACGCGGGCCCTCGGGGCTAGCTGAGTATTCCCTTTGGTTGTGCAAGTGTAAGCATATTATTGACATGGTACCCACATAAGTTGCTCTGCAATAATGATAATGAGGACACCGTTTAGCCGTAGGTCACCCTAAAATGGTCTCCAAATCAAAAATGTCGGACCATTTTGGTCTCCAAATTATTTTTGTACATAGGAACTAGTATCAATGTAAAAATGGGGTGGAAATCTAAAATGGTCTCCAAATATTGATTTGGAGACCAAAATGGTCCGACATTTTTTCTAGAGGCACTTGATGTAAATCTAAGAATGACTTTTCGCTCCCTAGCTGTGGCTAACAAAACAAAACACACAAGGTGTGTACAAATCGTGACCTACGGTTAGTCACACTGCCGACTGGCTGCTTGTTCTTTCCAACCGGGAATACGCACGACGGTCTCACTCCAAAGTTTTCTAGTGCTTTTTGTACAAACAGATTGACCGATAACACCTATTGCAAATGGAGCACACAAAAGTTGCCCGGGAGATGCCATACATGCCATCATGTATCCTCCACTAGCAGCCACCGAATCAATGCAAATGGTCAACTTGATTCCTGTGTTGATCTCAGACGTTGTAGATGTGATGCTGCCAGTCCATAGGCATAGGACGAGACACTCACACCAGGAGATTCTAGTAGTACAATTACTTCCAACTCTGGTGGTGAGACACTCCAATTATGATTGAGTTACGTTCAGAGTTGGCTAGTTAGACAACTGTGGCTCACACGCATGTGGCGTGTGTCTGCTGGAACTGGAACATCTGCTACAAGTTCTACTACGAAACCTCCAAGATGGTATGTTCCCAGAGTTGTATCGGTTCATTACCATGTAGAGGTGAATTTCCCAAGGATTCATCAACATTCATGTAGAATGATCTAGAAACATGTTGTAGTGAAAAGTTATCATGGATTCGGAATTCGGAATGATGTTTGTGTATCTAATGCCAAGGATGAAGAACCAGGAAACACGGGAAAGTTTTGGTATGTAGAAAACACGTGTACCCGTTTGGGTGTGCCTGCGTGCACTTTATTTAACTAGGTATGTACTCATGGTAAAAGTTACTCATACGTAAGTGTCACCCTATGTATGAGTACAAAACAAGTACACTTTTTCCGCCACATCTCGCCTCGATCGCATAGTGCTAAGTAGGTTGCTTGCAAAGCACAAACAAACCTAATAAACCCAAAGTGTGAGTACATCTGCCTTCGATACTATTATTTATGAGTCTTCGATCAAAGGCGTGTTATCTTTATCGCCACATAATAATGCGATGAGTTTGCTCCATATTGAGCTTTCATGGTCATGGGGATCTCAGTCAGTATAAGGATTCTGAAGTCAAACTTCGCCCAAATTTTTCGCCTTTAAAATGTTCATGTCGAGTAGCATTTGTAGAGGCGTTGTTGCTCCGAAGCAAACGTCGGCAGCACATACCGGCGACGATTTTACTCCTTCCACCCGCGTCTGTATGTGTTTGATTTAACAGTACTGTATATCTCTGTTAATATTTCGACTAAACCTGGCCCGTATTGTACGTGTTTGCAATTGCTACCAAGTCGAATAGCATCCATCGGTAGAGTCGTTCTTGCTCCGAGCGAATGTAGGCAGTAATAAATCATAAACGACGAATGGAGCTCTTTTGAGCTGCTTTTGAGTGCGCTCATTTTGGGTGTGCTTTTGCCGCTAAATGTCGCCAAAAAGTGCACGTGTTTTCGCTCTGTGCACGCATGCCCCCTAAAACACACATATGCCCAAGAAAGTGCACGCAGGCACACCCAAACAGGGTACTATACACGTGTTTCACACTTCTCGAAAGTTTTATTACAAAGTTGGTGATTGTGTAACGGATTGTCCGAAGAGTTCTGACAACGCTGACTGTGGTGGTATTGTACCGGACTGGGTGATGAACCTATGTCCTGATCGCAATGAGTGTTGTGATCGGAAAAATTGTAGCAATCAAGCGGCTTTAATTTATTGAATACTGGAGATGCATCACTACCCCCACCTCCTACTCCGCCGCCAAGTGATACATTGCAACCGTAGTTGATATGTTCATCAGAACATGGCCCATTTCAGGTATCCCCTTTTCACTAAGGAATCGTGAAGAGAACGCTGTCAGCAAACTACTCCCGGTGAGGTAATCTTGTCTTTATATCTCAACGCGAACCCGGAATGAGAACACCATGAGAGTCTGCTCTGGAGCTGGAGAGTCAGCTCTAAAACACAACACTAATTCAACAAAGAAGAAAAGACGAACAAATACATTGACGATGAAATACATACTATCATTCCTACTACTATTACTATCGAATCTATTGCTATTGGACCCCGTCATCTCTTACTGGCTGTACACTTGGCCAGAAGGAAAGTGTCCATCCTTTCAAACATGCCAGGACTGTGTTGTTGAGACTGCTTACACCTCAGATGGCGCTGGCAGCAGGCCTTGTACATGGTGCCAAGATAAAGGTACTTGGTAAGAAGCTACTTCATATCCAAGGTTTGATACTAACTTTCACTCAACCATATCAATCTTTCTTCACATATGCAGCGAAATGATGGATCATTATACTGGAAGATGCAGCAAGGGTGCGACCTACCGAACTACATGCCCAATCGAGACTGCTGACATGCCAAAGTGCGTCTATTTGCAGTACTCCTTTTGGTTTTCCTATAATACAGCCCCTGGGAATAGAAACGAGTGCCATCAAACGTATGTTGACAATAATAAACCAACTAGGCTTGCAAATGATAGTAAGTGAACTTCTCTACCTCTTGATTAATGTGGTTTTTAATTTGAATCAATTCTAATCCAATCTAACTAATACAGAGATTGTCAAGGTGTGTAACGGAGATGTTAAGAACTTCGAAAGTTTACACAATGTCGGCTGGGCATCGGCTCTATCTCTTAGCAAGGACGTGAATGGACTCGAAGTTCAAATGAATTACGTATGGGCCACTTATTCGGATATTACGCGGAATAAAAGAGACCGACGCCGTATAATCACAGAAGTTGACCCCATAGATGATTCTTCCTTCAATTGGCTCTGCCAGGCAATGCGTCATACCGTTGGTATGCAATCCACGCTAATGAAATACCGTGTCACTCAAGAAGACCCTACGATTAGGGTGTCTAGCTCATCAGTATCAGGAGATGATGGCCCAGTCTTATTTTTATTTGGCTTGTCTGCAAATAAGAACACAGGGTTTACACCTGTTCTGTTTGCTGCCATGATGTTGCTAGCTTTTGTTCAGTAACTCTCTCCTTCGAAGATATAGAATATAGTGTAACAAATAGGTATACTTTTCGTTTGGCAGCGACAGGGGTTGGAAGAGAGTTGGTATCAGTATTAGATTCATTTCTTCGTGCCTTGATATTGCAATATCATGAATAAACTAAAGTTCGTAATGCTGTTCCAACTCCAAGTGTTCTGTTCCCCAAGCCTACATTTCTTACTACTCCATAAGATTGTCTGACACCTTACTCATCATCACTACTCCAATACGACTTAAGTTCCCTCTGGGTCAAGGTTGATACTTCATCATCACGTATCTCACCAACTAATGACGGTGGTTGACAGGTACTGCTGTGGACGAAGCCAAACATCAGCAGAGGGGTGCAGCTGAAGAAGCTAAAGGAAAGGAGAATTGACATTTACTAGCATGCAATCTTGGCAGGGATTCATGCTATCATCTCATCGCCTTTGCGCAGCCGCAGTAAGTGGATCCGCTTGTAATGGATCAGTATTAACTTGAACTTGTACCTTCATTGTATGTACACCATTCATATTACTATCGTGAGTGCACTCAAGATTAATTAAGATCTAAACACAGCAGCCGCTATACCGTTCCTTTGCGTTGCCTCCACACTCCACACCAAGCAAGCATTGCTTGCTTGCTAGCTGCCATTCTCACGATATCAGGACAAGAGTCGTGCTGCTCAAGTACGACTCTTGAGCTTGTGACAGAATAGATCGAGTGCGTCTCTTGTATCGCTTCATTTGTCTTGTCAACATGTGGAGTAGGAATGCCAACAGGCGCAATCTCGTTTCGCCCTGCATCTGCATCTCTCAATGCCTGACTAGTCCTTTTGTATGGCCTCCTCATCCCCAATATCCACATAGTTCTCATTGATATTACTATAAGAGAGGAATCTCCCACCAACCTCTCTCACATCAGCTACAATATCTTGAAGATGAAGATGAAAAGTAAATGAAGCATGACGGATGAAATTAGTTTAAGCAGGCGACAAAATGAGCAGAGCAATTGATGAACAAATGGTCATGATGCTTTCGGCAAAAAGCTCTGCTTGTTTCAAAATGTACTCACAAACAACAATAAGAACAGCGCAATGGCTTACCATTGAAATCCTCAGGTCAACACCAACGAAGCGCAAAAGCTAGACCTCCGTTTCATGATGGCATTGCGCTTGCCGGATGAGCTCTAGTCACTCGCCCACGAAAAGAAGCTCGTCAGCCCACTAGGCACGAAACTCGTTGCCGGGAAATCAAAAATAAGTATCAAAAATGAAAAATGATCCTTCCGTTTATTGCGTTGATTGCTCTCGGAATCGGCTGCCTAGGTGTTATAGCCCTGTTGATAGGACGGAAGCAATCTCTAGAGACGAGTATTGACGATAAGACGAGCGGCGTAAATGTGGACGGGGGCCAAATGTGCTGTGCTTCTTGCGGCATTGCGGAAGCGGACAACAATGTCAAATTGAAGAAGTGTGCCGATTGCGAATCTGTTCGATATTGCAGTATTAGATGCCAGCGGAAGCATAGACCAGAACACAGAAAGGCGTGTAAGAAACGGGCGGCTGAGTTACGTGATGAGATTTTGTTCAAACAACCCGAAAGCAGTTACCTCGGGGACTGCCCGATCTGTTGTTTGCCTCTGTCGATTGACCCCAGGAATTCCCCCCTTCAAACTTGCTGCAGCACAGTCATCTGCGATGGCTGTGAATATGCAAATAGATTACGCCAGGAAAAGGAGTGTTTGGAAGTGACTTGTCCGTTCTGTCGTCATCCTGCGCCTACATCCAATGAAGAAGCAGAGAACAATAGGATGAAAAGAGTAGCGGCGAATGATCCTGTTGCTTTGACACAAATGGGTTGCATTCACAGCGTGGCAGGGGATTCCAATAAGGCACTTGAATATTTGTCTAAGGCAGCTGGACTAGGTGATGCAGGTGGGCATCATTGTTTATCCAACATGTATCTGGACGGGGAGGGCGTGAAGAAGGACATGAAAAAGGGCGCATATCATGCCGAGGAAGCGGCGATTAAGGGACACCCCACAGCCAGATTCAATCTTGGAGTCATTGAGTGGAACAACGGCACGATCGAGAGAAACATTGGCATGATAGAGAGAGGAGCAAAACATATCATTATCTCTGCCAATCTTGGACATGGTGAAGCAATGAAAATGGTCAAGACTTGTTATTCGAAGGGGCTTGTCAGCAAAGAGGACTTTGCCAAGACTCTTCGTGCTCATCAGGCTGTTTTAGATGCAGCCCGAAGTTCACAGAGGGAGGCAGCCGCAGAAGCAAAGAAGCTTGGGTTGAGCTTCTCTCATATGCACAGTATGCCATCTTAGGAGGACATCAATCATGATAGTCGTTTGTTTGCTCCTTGTTTTGTACGAAGAAATGCTAAGAGCAGAGATGCCTAGTTGGGCTATGTCTCTAGTTGGGCTAATCTAATCAACATTTTATGTTCGTATCTTTCCAAGAAACTTATGAATAGAGCCGGTAACATAGAAGCAAACAAGTATTCAAGAAGAACGTGGAAGATACTCCACTCTCTTATGAAACAGATCAAGCTCTTCCTCACGAAAGCTTGCAATCACAAGTGACTCTACATATCGTCATCAAGTTAAAGAAAGAAGAAGTGCTCATTGTTGGGAGCCATGTAAAAACATCTTCCAGCGTCTACAATGAACTTATATCTCGAATCGCCTCGTCTTGCAAGAAGCTTGCATTTCTCGTCCGTGATTGAACATGAGGTACCTCGCTTCAGATATTTGTCTATAATATTATGGTTTCTTTCAACCACATGTTATGAAAGCGTTCATATAGAATATACTTTGATTCAATACGATATTCACATGGTACAAGTTAGCCAAACGCGACTTTTGATGCAGCAAGGACGGAATCCTCCATGGCGTACCCAATATCCGGACTCCACCTAATCCGACGTCCACCATTGGCCTCTTCTAGCTCTGTGGCTGCTCCATCACGGAAATCATCGTCACTCATCCACATCAATCCTCTTTGGTAGGAGAGAAGGTTGATGTGTAATCCATGCTCGTTCACTTTTTGAATGAACACTTTCAATATCTCGACTGCGCGCAGACGCAACTCCTCGGAAATATCTCCCCCACCAAAGGTTGGATGGAGGCGTTTTCGAACATCCTCACTACCCTCCCCAATCGGCTCAAACAAGATATAATATGCGGTTTCAGTGCCACCTGGGATGGTATCACCATTGATCAACGTCGACCCATCAGAATCGTGAAACGTCACTGAGCCTTGAAGCATGGGTCTGCTCAAGTTGTACATCACATTAACGATCAACCCAATCTTCTTCTCGTGATGCCTCTCATGGTTTGCTTCGAGTACACGGTTTACTTCGTCGAAGAATAGGTCAGCCCTATTCCGCATTGTCATCCAAAGATATTCTAAAGGCATGAGCCCGACGGCAGCTAGTCCAACAGGGACAGGAAAGTGCTGCCCTTTCTCCCCCTTCCAGTCCTTTGGGTTTGTATTGTTGCAATATACTTGACAAATACGTTTGTGTGGATCCTCTCTATCATTCCAATCTGCCTTTTGGCATTTTTTACTGCAGTACTGAAATAGTAAATAATGCATGAGAGTGAGTTGCTGCATTTTTGACGCATCAAAATCTAATATTCTTATTATTACAACACGCTGCTCACCACTGCAACACCACATTTACTGCATCGTTTCGAAGGGTTAGAAGCGCGGCAGTCCTCATTGAAGCAGCCAACTAGTTTATGCGTCTCAATGAGCATAGTGTCCAATGGACGAGAGAATTCTTTGTCGAACGGCATGGTGATTTGGCTAGGAGTAGGAGGCGGGATGACACTTCGGTGCAAGAGAAGAGCAATCACCACGTGAGGTATGCTAGTGGCCGCCGAAGGCAAAGAAGCCGATGTAGTAGGGGCTAGAGGGGCGAGAGGGCGTCGATCGATATCGTAGGAGCGGCAAGTCTGCTGTGCTGTTCGAAAGCTTCAGTCACGGATACGGCTGACTTCAGTCGTCAGTCGCACACAACTCAATTTGTGACAAGACGAGATTATGTACGTATCGATCAGGAATCGATCTAAGAACATAGTCGTAGACTCTAGTGTTGGACTACCCGCGATGATGACCTCCAGAAAATTCTGACATTGTAGTGGTGAACTTATTTTGTATTTGTAACCTGATAATAGACTAATGCATTATCTATAATTTAATGAATGAAACATCGATTCAAAATATCTATTGGGTTCTTCCTCAACCACGTGTTATGAAAGCATTCATGCAGAATACTCTGATACAAGACGGCACTCTCATGGTGCGAATTACTTAGCCAAAAGCGGCTGTTGATGCGGCAAGAAGGGAATCCTCAATGGCATACCCAACATCTGGAGTCCACTCGATCCGATTTCCGCCATTGGCCTCTTCTAGCTCCTTGGCTGCTCCATTACGGAAATCATCGTCACTCATCCACATCAAACCTCTCTGGTAGGTGAGAAGGTTGATGTGTAATCCATGCTCGTTCACTTTTTGAATGAACTCTTTCAATACCTCAACTGCACCACGACGTAACTCCACAGAAAGATCCCCAGAACCAGTGGCAGGATGGATACGCCTTCGTACATCTTCACCCCCCTCCCCAACCGGCTCAAACAAGATGTAATAGACGCATTCAGTTCCTCCATTAAGTGTAGGCCCATTAGAGTCGTGGAATGTCACTGCACCTTGAAGGATGGGTTTGTCAAAGTTATACATCACATTAAGAATCAAACCAATCTCCTTCTCACGATAACTCTCATGATTTGCTTCGATTACTCGATGTACTTCGTCGAAGAAAAGGGAGGCCCTGTTCTTCATCGCCTCCCACAGATCATCTTCCAACATGAGGCCGATGCCTCGTAAGCCAACAGGGACAGGAAACTGCTGCCCTTTCGCTCCTTTCCAGTCCTTTGGGTTGGTATTGTTGCAGTACAATTGACAAAGATGTTTGTGCGGATCATCTTTATCTTTCCAGTCTGCAATTTGGCAAGTCCGACTGCAGTACTAAATAATTAATATTGCATGGTGTGTGATGATGTGTTTTGATGGTGAGATTTATGATTACATGAAAATGTTGATAAATCATCACAAAAGTATACACATGAAGATAATTATTACTCACCACTGCAACACCACATTTACCGCATCGTTTAGAAGGATTAGGAGCGCGACAGTGCCAATTGAAGCAGCCAGTTTGTTTATACGCATCGATGAGCATAGTGTCTAATGGACGAGAGAATTCTTTGTCGAACGGCATATTGTGATTTTGGAAGGAGGCAGTGACCCTTTGACGACAGAGAAAATCACCACGTGTGCTATTGCCGCCGTAGGCGTCGTACGATATCCACCGTAGAACGAGGTAGTAGGAAGCGACGGCGTGTCAACTGGTGAGAAGAACATTGAGGATTCAGTCACGGATACGGCCGGATTCAGTCGCTAACCGGTGCAACAGACAGCATGACTGAATTATTACGTTACATCATCATAATAATATCAACTGAAACTTACCATCGAACGAAGGCAACGAACTCTTCTCCACCATGCCATTGATAGCTCGATCCAGCTCAAAGAGCTCTTCCGACGGTGGGGGTGACAATCCTTCAGCCGTCACCGCTCGGTCACTTTTTCGAAGATCCGACAGCGCTGCTGTCCTCCCTGACGAGTCACTTGATCAACGAGACGTCTTTACCTTCACTTCTGACAACGAAGAGTTGATAGGATCCTCATCAAGCACAACACCGCGTCGCAGTAATAAAAGTAGTCGAGCAATCATCAGCTCTTCTGAAGAAGCCGCCGCCGAGATGATGTTAGCATCAAACAACAAGAGGCGCAAAATATCTGATGATGCATCATCATCCAGAGACGATCCCTCCTTCTCAACCAACAACATATCCCACCCCGGACCAAACGACGTCATGTATGGCCGAGGAGGAGCAACCAATGCACACATTGGCAATAAAAAATTTCGTTGTATTGTTGAAAGTCTCAAATCGAAGTATTTGCATGCACCGCGTAATGAGAAGTCCGAGATTGCGATGGACGCCGTGGCGTTGTGGCGGCGATTTGATCCACCTGGTCGCTTCTTGAAGCAGAATGAGCAAGAGCAGAGTTCTTGTGACGAAGAGGAGACAAATGGTGCTATTGGAGGGACTTGGTACGATGTGGGTAATGATGAGGCAAGGAAGAAGACATCCCAAATGTTACGTGATGCTGCGAATCCATCAGCGGCTAATTATGTCAAACTATTTGGAAGGTACGAAGCAGAATTGTTGCAGGTTTGCATAGAGTATTTACAAGGAAAGTCTCCAGGGAGTGGAGAGGTTGTGGATCCTTTGGTGTTGTTGAGTCAAATGAAGACTAGGAAGAAGATGAAGCAGCAGAAGATACCCTCAAGCGGTGTTAGCTCCCATCGTGCTCTACAACAATTCCGATTGACATCCACAGCTACGTCATCCTATCCTACACAGTCTTTTAGAGGCGTTTCTAAACCGCCTCCAGGCAGTATTGTACATCAACTTCCATCGGAGCTCGAGCCACAACATTTGCACATGTCAATTCCCTCCAATTTGGAGGAGAATCCACCAAAGAAGCAGCAGAGCCTGACCCCAAAGGTCGTGGGAGAAATCTTTGCGAGTCTTGACTCCAACAAGGGCTGTAAGCACGACTTCTGCATCATTCTTCTTCCAGAAATAGAAAAGACTATTATGCCTCCATTTCTTCAATACTCAGGTACGTTGTTTCATGCTAAGGGAAAATGCATTTGCTGTCTGCTTAGCTTCGCCCTCTCATTTATGTTTATCTGCTCTTTACAGAAGGAACATATCTATTTCTTCGTCCTAATGTGGTCATCCCTCCCGTTCTATCTAATCGGAAACTCACAGAACATGAGTTATCCACCAGCATGCGTGAGTGTAAGAGGACGATGACCGGGCCACAAGCAGTAGGCGGATACCCCACACGCTACATGACCCCGAAGGTTGAAAGTCATGGCTACAATGCTGATACTAGAGGTGTTTTGTATTCAAGAAAAGATCAAGACGGAAATGATGACATTGATGTGAAAATTTTGCATATTTATCGCTCGGAGAGAGTGTCTCGTCGAGGAAAGCATCCAGTTGCATTGCCGCAAGATGCTCAACCAAAAGCACATTCTTCAAAGAAGTCTGGGAGGCTGTCCAAGCAGAAGAAAGTCAAAATCTCAGTACCCAACGAAGACTCTTTGCAAGACCTCCCCGGGCCAAAGAAGCATTTCAGACAGGCTTGGTCAGAAGTGGAAGATTGTCAGCTGAGACAATTGGTGGAAGGATTTACATCATTGAACCAACGCATTAAATGGGTGAAGGTTTCCAATGAAATTCCTGGGCGTAGCGGAAAGCAGTGCAGAGGTGAGTCAATGAATAGTATAGCAGCTTACCTTATTTCATTCTTCAAATATTGGTTATTCATATTCATCATTGTCATCTTCACTTTTCCACACACACATGCAGAACGTTGGTTGTACCAACTGCAGCCTGGACTGAAAAGAGAAGAGTTCACGCCCGAAGAAGATGCATTGCTGTATCGACTGGTCGAGACGATGGGAACTAAGTGGAGTGAAATTCAGAAGAAAATGCCAGGTCGCACAGACATGGACGCAAAGAATCGAATGAACTTCCTAGAACGAGCACGTAAGAGACAAGAACGAAATAGCATATTGAGCAATAATAGGCAGAATATTCATCAGATTGACAATGTCGCTGGAGGTCAGAAGATGTCGGCTAAGACAAATGCTTTGATTAGCTTGTGCAATGTAGCCTTGGCGAAGGAGCAGGAGGAGAGTATTGAACGCAGTATGGACAGCGGAGACACCAGCACAGAAGGATCTGTGTGGAGTGACTCTCCAGAAGTTGGCATGAGGGTCCGTGTTCGATTTGAAGATGACGATGGAGACTACACGTTTTATGGGGGTACAATCACAAACATCTCATCAGAACTACAGGATATGGCAGTCGCCATGGACATCGATGGACTCGCTAATGCAGTTGCAAATGGCGCATGTCTATCATCTTCTGAGCAGTCGTATCACCCGATTGGAAACGTTGGCGCATCAGTCGCGCACCAAAGTAAGATTACGATCAAGTACGATGACGGAAGCACAGAGGAATGCAGCTTCCCCGACCCAGATATTCAACTCGTGGCAAGCAATTTGTCGGAAGAAGAAATGTCACTCTCAAATGAGCTTCTAAATCTCAACGTCTCGCTGAGCTTGCAAGATTTGCACAAAGAGACACAGAAGAGGAATTATCTCCCTGCGGCCTCTGATGTGAAAAGCAGTGTGCATCACTCCGACTGTGTTCCTCTGGAGACTGTGCGAGGACTTCTATTGGGTGATTTGGATCCCATTGAGCTGGCGTCGCGTCTTCTATCCTCTGAAGAAGTTGTCCTGGTTAGGAAGAAATGGAGGAAGAGTGAATAGTGCCCTATTGTTACTAAGAGCAAAGCCAAAATATCGATTCTGTCGAGGCATCATGCATTTATCTAGGAATTCATCATATATTTAATTGTGTAATTGTAGCTGCGAGATGGTAAATGCGACACAGGCAAGCTGATATCGTTGTCACTACCACTACTTCATGCAGACGAATATTCTATTTTTATGTTCAGTATCTATCTCTGGTGAGCATTCGTTTATTCTTCATCGTGGCTATGCCGCAGATTCATAGCTCTAGCTCTCTTAAATGGGCGAGGTGGATCCTCAGATGTAGGAGTGACTCTCTTGACCTCATGACCCGACTCTCTCTTCGTAAAAGGAACATCTGGGTAGGACGAGAATTTTACTGTGGCAACATTCAAGGGGATCAAATAATTTGCATCATACGCACGAACAGAGTCAAGACGTGCCGTCTCTTGTGCTACCAGCTGTGACCAGGCACTCAACTTTTCACTAGCAATTCTCATAGCTTTCGCCTTTTGTTCTAGCGTAATACCATTACAATTTGTCTCCAAATGTGTTTGATACTTGATCAACGCCCTTCGTGCAACCAATTTGTTTTGGAATCTCTGTGGATAGATAAGAAGCTCAATGCCTCGGAGAAAGCCATCAGCTTCGGCAACAACCATGCAGTTGCTCCTTTTACTAGTATCCTCTTCACTTACGTGGGGTAGCTGATGAGTAAGAGCTATTGCCTTGACTTCGAGAATGATCATGTTATAGTCATCTTTTGTGTAATAAAGTTCTGATTTCTCCTCTTTAGTGATGGGCTTTGCACATATTTCATGCACTGATACGGTCGGGTTCATCTTAACTCTTTTCTTTGCAGAGCCGACTGGCACGAACGCCGATTTTACGGGCTTTCCCCAAAATCCTTGTGCCTTTGTGGCGTTCAATGTTACTCTTTTCTTCATAGGGTTCTGATGTGAACGCCGTCGATGGCTGATATAATTCATGTACATGGCTTTGTTTTTGTTGATGTTGCTGGACGGCATTTGGATTATGAGAGTGTACACTACTAAACACGAGGTCAACGACACGTTTGGATCCTGATCCTGTTCTCTTCCGTTCCGTACTTCTCTTTGTCTTCGATGCGTTTCCAACAAATTTATGAGACACAAGTTCATGACAAGCATCTTATTACTGATTGGAATTTGCAGTGCACGACAGCGTCATTTATGGTCGGTCCCGTTCAGCTGGTCCCGTTTAGATAAAGTTCACAAGACAGGAATTAGTACATAGTCACACGGAGAATGGTAATAACCGGTACTGGGATAAAATATGCCATCTCCTCCGATTACTTAAAAATGTACGAAGGTCCAATAGCATGCAACACAGCTCGAAGATGGCTGAAAAATAATGTAAGCTCGATCAATTGGATACAATATTTGTTAATTTGTTACAGTAAAAACATGTGGATATAGTATCACTCCACTCAAACGACTCTAAAAGAGAAAGAATCTTTGTGCAAGAGGGATCTTTTCCAATGGATCACACCACAACCTCTTCCCATCCGCAATAACTTCAAACGTTTCAGGATTGATACTAACATCAGGTGTTGCAAAATTGCGGATCATATCAGCTTTACCAATGTGCCGAGTTCCTACAACGGGAGCCACCTCCTTTCCGAGATCCAATCGTTCTCCAATTCCATCGTTGGCTGCCATTTGAGACACAAAGGCGATGGATGTTCCACCTCCACCTCCAGCCACTCGAGCGTGAGCGCCGAACATGGGTCTCATGTAGACAGGCTGAGGCGTGGGAATGCTAGCGTTAGGATCACCCATCTGTGCCCATGCAATGGTACCTCCTTTAATGACCATTTCAGGCTTGGCTCCAAAAGTGGCTGGTTTCCAGATTACAAGATCGGCAAGTTTTCCAGATTCGATGGAACCAATCACATGCGACATTCCGTGAGCAATGGCAGGGTTGATTGTGTACTTGGCAACATATCGCAAGATACGCTCGTTGTCATCCGATCCATCTGGATGAGTATTGGCCGCGTCCTCAGTAAGCGTTCCAAGTTGCTTCTTCATCTTATCTGCCGTTTGCCATGTACGGGTGATGACTTCACCAACACGTCCCATAGCCTGTGAATCACTGGAAATCATGGACAATGCTCCAAGATCGTGAAGGATGTCCTCTGCGGCAATCGTCTCGGGACGGATACGAGATTCAGCAAATGCAACATCCTCCGGAATGGAAGGGTCGAGATGATGGCACACCATGAGCATATCCAAATGTTCATCGATTGTGTTTCTTGTAAAAGGTCGAGTAGGATTAGTCGAACTAGGCAACACATTTTCCTCCGTGACAATCTTCATAATATCCGGGGCATGTCCACCACCAGCACCCTCCGTGTGATACGCATGAATTGTTCGTCCCTTCACCGCCCGCAAAGTATCATCAACATACCCACTTTCATTCAATGTATCCGTATGGATCGTAATCTGAACATCATGTTCATCCGCAAATGTCAAACACGCATCAATCGCAGATGGTGTAGTTCCCCAATCCTCATGCAATTTGAATCCTGCCGCACCACTTCTCAACACATCTGTCAAACTTGTATTCGGATCAGAGGTGTTGCCCTTTCCACTAAATCCAAAGTTTAATGGTAGGTTGTCTACAGCTCGGAGCATCATCTCCACATGTCCTGGACCGGGTGTGCAAGTTGTGGCAGATGTTCCTGCACTTGGACCAGTCCCTCCCTGTATATTAATACACACATTGGACAAAGCATATGTCAATAACATCATATGAGACATGCAACACGTAAAACAAAGACACACCCACACACACACAACTCTAACAACTCACCCCATACATAGTAGTCAACCCACTAGCAATAGCATCATCACACTGCTGAGGACAAATAAAATGAACATGCGCATCAATCCCCCCAGCAGTAACAATCATCTTTTCACCCGCAATCACATCAGTCGTTGGTCCCACAATCATTTCCTTCCCAGGAGTTAAGGTTACTCCATTCTGAGTATCGGGATTACCCGCCTTGCCAATATTGTGAATTTTATTCCCCTTGATACCAATGTCAGCCTTGATGATTCCTAGTTTGGCATCGATAATCATGGCGTTGGTAATAACACAGTCTAATGCTAGTGAGGCGGATACACTGGTCATTTGTCCCATTCCTTCACGTAAACTCTTTCCCCCACCGAATTTACATTCATCTCCATAAGTAGTATGATCATGTTGGACACGTGCAATAAGAGACGTATCCCCCAATCGAACACAATCTCCCACAGTGGGACCATATGCATCTGCATATGCCGATCGTGAAATGACATGTGCCTTCCCCTCCGGAACTTCCACAGCAGTCACATGTCCAAACCCACCCTTCTTTTCCATACGACCTTCCACCTCTGTCCAATCCACATCCTCCACCTTCCCCCCGGTAAGTTGATTCCCACAATCCACATTCCGTCCTCCCCCAATATTCACCAATGTGACCGTCTTTTGTTCCCCCGGTTCAAATCGGACAGATGCCCCCGAAGGAACATTCAATCGTCTCCCTAGGGATAATTTCCGATCAAAGACTAATGCTGCATTGGTTTCCAAAAAGGGGTAGTGCGATCCTACTTGGATGGGACGATCGCCTGTGTTGGTTACCGCTAGTTCAATCAAGTGTGGTCCTTCCAATGATGATAAAGTTGACTCGGAAGACGAATTGATTTCAATCGGTGGTAAGTGGGAGAAACCATAACCTGTCCAGGAACACGTTCCTCCTCCTCCTCACCCCCCTCCTCCACAACAACCCCATCATGATCGGCAGCACCAAACACACTCACATTCGGAACGGGTAAAAAACTCCCCTCCAATGCCAATTCCAAATTCCCATCGGCCATACCAATCGGATCATGAACTGTGAGTAATTTCGTCCCATCGGGAAATGTGGCCTCGACTTGTACCTCACGTACCATGGAAGGTACCCCGGGCAATACCTGATTCCGTCCTAGTAATTGTGTCCCCACCGCCATTAAATCACTCACCGTCCCCTCTCGTGTAATCAATGTAGATTGATCAGTGGAATCATTGGTAGTGGCAGCCTTGCCATTGCGAACCATCTCCATCATCTGCATGGCAATTAATGCCTTGGCTTCCGGGACGTTTAATTTGAGTCCGCGAGCGAGGCGGTATTGAGCGAGGCGCCCGGCGTTGTGGAGGAGGAGGTGGTCTCGTTCGCGGGGGGTTAGGTGGAGGCTTCGTCGTTGAATGTTGTTGTTCAGGGTGGTGGTGAGGTGGTGATGGGTTGGATATGGTGATGGATTGGATATGGTGGAGGAGGATGTTGCGGTGGTGTAGCGAAGAGCAGTGCTGCTGCCGAAGCGGCTACGGCTGTGGCGACATGCTGCTGATCGCAACGAGGTTGCCAGTCGAATCATTATCTGTTGTACTTATTATGCCAGGTCTACTTATTGTTTCAGGAATAAATGGAGAGCACCATCAAGACATTCAAGAGTTCACGCATTCATCACATGCCGAAGATATTTTCGGAATTAACCCTCTTTATCCTTTAGCTGCATTTGTTTCATGAAACCAAGAACAAGTCACATCTAATAGAACAATGAGAATGATGATACCGAGAAAACTTCCGCTGAGACATAATGACCCTTCTTTATCCTGAAATCGAGAATGAATCATATCTAATAGAACAATGAGAATGAGATACAATGCAATGTATTGTACATACTTGCAGAAAGTACGATTGTAGCAAGCTAGCTACATGAAGATTGCCCAGGCTTCACTTTTACTTTCCGCGCTGCCATCACAAAAGTATGCAGAAAGTATTGCATATCATGTGTAGATGCAATGGTAGTAGAGACTTTAACAGTGATGGCGCTGTCAATGGATCAGCTGTCACATCCACATCCACCTGCTCACACACCATAACCATATCTCGTCCAACGTTTCCAGAAGATCGCCCTAAAAAGAGCATCGACACAGCCAATCTAAATGCACAAGATATTGAGTCTCTCAAGAAATCTGATCCCTTTCTCTACTATTCAATCCCCGCTGTGCACAAAGCTGCTATTCACAACAGAGAAATTGACTTGCCGGCTCTTCACGCTGATAGCCATTCAAGCAGAGTCGAACGACGCAGCCGCATCTCTTTTGAATGTCACACCGATTTGCTCATGGAGGAGTTCATGGAAGAGTCCTGACAAACTTGAATGGTGCTTTGGACGATGATCTGGATGCAATTCTGGGATCTTTGACTTTAATGACCGATAAAGAAGAGCAATGATGGTAGCTGTAACTCATATACTGCTATGTTGCAACAAACATAGTGTAAATGTAAATAATGTAAAACTCACTTGTGAGAAATATCTTAGACCTTTGATGTGATAATATTAGCATGACTACCTTAGAGTCTCTGTTGATCGAAGGGGTGGACAGTCTGAAGACTTTGTAGTTGAGCTCCTGCAAGGTATGTATGCTTCATCCCCACTGATGACATTCCTGCAGAGTTCGAGAACGCACTGGAACTGCTGGCATCGTCGACTCCAAAGTTTCAGACAACTGCAAAATAAAAGCCAATGAGTAAGAATATTCAGCCAATTTCATTGAGACGATGATAGAGGTGGTAGTGAAGAGAAGTGTAGGCGCGGTTAGATGATTTACGGATCAGTTTTTACTGTCGCTCCGGAAGAAGTATGTTTTTCAAATACGTGCCGATGTGATTAGATGATATGATTCTGATATCCTATTTTGTCGTCCTGGTGCGATCCGGGAAACAGTACTGCACGCATTAGATATTTGTTGGATAGACAGACGTTATCTAAAATGCCAGATCGACCCCTTGGGAGCCCACCAAACGTACTGTACCATTGCTGTTACATTATCAAGTATTGTCTTCCTACCCCTTCTCATCTATCATCATGTTTGCATCAAGCTTTTTGACCTTCTCACCACATCCCCATTCTTGGTAGCATGCCCGTGAGCATTCAGCATGATAATTCCTCCAATAATCATCTCCCTGAGCTTTGAAATATGCACTTGTCAACTCGTGTGCTAAAGCTCTATCATGGAGAAAGCCATTCCTTCTTGATGTAGCAATTGCAGCATTGAAGCTCTTTTTGGCCTTCTTGTTCTTTCCATTTAGCACAGCAAACTCCGCTTCTAGGATGTATAGATAAAGAACTACGTTCACATTGCCATTCTTCGCCCAACCTTGAATTAGATGAATTGTTTTCTGTGCGCATTTCCGCAGTTGCCTCTTCTCCTTCTTCCTCCGCCCAGATGATAATTGTGCTGCTTTCAGATAGGTCAGCGCTTCCAAGAAAGTGTAGCGCACTGAATGAAAGGTTGAAGATAGAAAACGTCGAACATTGCCCGCCTTTCGAACCAAGTCAATAGCCTGTTCCCATTCTTGAAAGCAGACAAATACCTCTAGCTTCATCAAGTTTACATGTGCAACCAGATTAAAGTCGCGAGTTGATGCTGCGTTCGTCAATATAGAGTCCATTGTCTCATCACAAGCTTCAGTATCAATACCAAGAAACTTCTCACTGTCGTAAGAAGAACGATGATACGCAATCTTGCAGCGTCTTGCTTTAATTGCGTCATTACATGGATAGTCGCTTCGAGTTCTTTCTGAATGCTATCTAGTGCCAGGCTGATAAAGAATAGGTGATACATTCGACCCATAAGACACCAGCAAGCTCTGCCAGTATCTCCCATCTCAAATCCTACCTGATACCCCTTCAGTAATGGTGCAATAGTATCCTGGAGCGGTGATATCCAGTGATAGCAGAAGTTCTGTGTAAGGAATACCGTGTAAACAGCGCTACTCCGCATACCAGGCTTTTCGAGGATCAGTTCTGCTGCCTTGGCCATCTCACAACCTTGGTGTGGTTTACCAATAGGATTAGGTCCACAGAACAACAATCCAAGCCCAGCAAAAGCAGGAGATGATGAAGAATTCAAGCCATGCTTCAAAGAAGTTGTGACCATCTGAAAGATGACCATTGGAAGCATTATTGGTTTAACATGATATAAGGATGATGCAAGATGCTCATTCATTCTTTGGCCCATTTCGTATCGTTCATCGTCGAGCTCGGGCAAGTTGGCAATATCTTCAGCAGTTTTGTTCTTCAACAACCTTTTCACTCGAATGTATTCTCTCATGATGGATTAAATTGCTGCTTCTTCTGTGGAGTTGGTAAACCAAGCTGGCGTATGAAACTCAATAGCTGCATTAATGGACTCGCCGACCTTTCCTACGGTGAACAATGACTTCACTTTGATTTCTGATACTCTATACTTCTCCTTCGTATCGATTTCTTTGCTCAAAACCTCGTCAATGAGCGTAGCCATGGCGTCGAAATCGCCCGTTACGAAATAGGCGTTTGCCCCATGACTGCATAAATCCAGCATGGTACTATAATCTCCTTCCCAGCCCCTTGATCCAAGCGCCTCACGACCTGCCTTGAAATAAACTTTGGCTGTGTCGAATGCTGCATTTTCTGCTGCCTTGATTCCAGCTTTTAGATTCATTCTTGCCAACGCATGCATATTATGATGCTGCACAGTTCAGTAGGACCCACCACTTCAAAGAGGCTAGCTTCAAGTTCTTCTGGAGAAAGACTTTGCAGCAAAATACTTCCAATTCTTCCTCGGAACGAGTCCCTTTGTTCTGGACTGATGAGCTCAAACGCTGCCGATTGGATCTGATCGTGCATGAAACGGCACTCTTCGTCATCCACCTCACACAGACCCTCTCCCTCGAATTCTTCAATTGAATTCGCATATGAAGAACACTGCCACCTCGATCTGCACTGGAATTAGCTCAGGTCTGACGAGCGAAGAGAGGCGGAGGAGCTTCCCATTGTTGCAGCAGTACCCGAAACTGATCTCGTCGAGGATCTCATTGAGTCCCTCATCTCTACCCGCGAGATATTTTTCATGACTTCCATTACAGCTGATAACCGGAAAGTAGCACCAAGGCAAGATGCTACCATGAGCATTCTCTGCGTTTCCTCCTGCAAACGATTCATCTTGTTGACAAGGACAGATGCCACATTCTCGATGACTATCTTTGAATTGACTGCATCATCGTCCCAAGTCCACTTCATCACTCCAAAGTTGTATTGCAATAGCTTTTCATCGTACAGAGATCTGAGAAACATTAACATAAAGAAGGGATTGCCTTCTGTCTTTCTGTGAATTGTTTTTGCCAATGATTTGACTTTACTGTCATCATCATCCATTCCCAAGGCCTCAGCAACAAGAGGTATGGCATAGTCTACACTAAGATTACCAATCTTTATCTTAGTAATTGACACGTTCATTTGTTCCAGCTCTCGGATGTGGAATGCAAGGGGGTGATGACTGTGATGTCATAGAAATAGAAGGAGAAGGGAAGAGAGATATCAAGATCAAGATAAGAAGTTGATAGAAAGGGACATTGGACACAAATACACACAAATCATCACTTACTCTGGTACTTCATCCTCTCGGAAAGCGCCAAGAATCATAAGACTTGGAATCTCTCCATCCAATACGATGCTCTTCAATAGGTCTAACGTTGCTGTATCACTCCACTGTAAATCATCAATAAATAAGACGACTCCTTTCAAATATGAGCAAATAATTTTCAATAATCGTCTGACTGCATAGTGAATCCGTGAGACTGATTCTTTACCGGCCAAGACTAATGATATTCGCTTTTTTACTCTCCCCAATTTTGTACCGGAGGCACTCCTAAGAGGCACTGCTGCATTTGCCACTGATGAGGGACAAAATAATGAAGATCTTCGCATTCCCAGCAAACCTGCACATCCAGGTAAGACACGCCGTAATTGTTCCACATCCTCTTCATCAAAATCATTTTGAACCTTATCTCGTATCAATGTTGCAGTAGACGGTCCCGACCATAACATCCCCATCTTATTCTGCTCTTCTGTAATATACTTGGAAAGACAACTCATGGCATCGGAGAATGCAGAGAGCGGCCTGAGTAATTTCTCATCGAATTTACCAGATGCGAAAGTGTATCCACGCTTGGCGGCGTGATCCCCTAGACCTTTGTGGATGAGGGCAGATTTGCCTGTGCCGGATGTTCCAGAGACTAATATTAGATTGCTGATGTTCGATTGTTTGTTAGGGTCGGGTTCATTACTACTTGTCATCATCATCATCTCGCTGACATGATTTTTCGCAGTATCTTCATCGTCATCCTCCTTCTTCTTAGCCAACTCTCGCAATTTTCTCCGCAATAATTTGATATCATCGTCTCGTCCATGCAATTGCATATTAGATATGCGGAGCTGGGCAATATTTGCTGAATGTTCGTTGATCTTCTGATTGCTTTCGCTTTCAGCGGCTGTGATGACAATTTCGGCTAGATGCCGTGTCGAGGATGCCGAGGACGACATGGTGACGAGCGGGGCTAGAGTTTTAATGGTCTGGTTCTGTTGCTGGTGATTGTGATTGTTTCTTTTACGTAATTGTAGGGTGTGACCAGCTGATGATGCACTACTCTATGAAGTTTGTATGAACTAGCTGACTGCCTGCCTAGAGCTAGCTCGATGATGTCTTTATGTTCATGGTTGTTTGGCAGATTGGTCGCTGGCTGAGTGCACTAAGAATAGATTGGCGGCGTCAATGACTACTAATTCCTACGTAGCATTACTCAAATTCTCAAAATCCGACCTCACATCGATTTACCTAGTATAGCAGCACGATGGCAGCTCCAAGACGCCCGTTCGGCTGGTTCCAACGCTTAGCCAATTATCTATGGCAGCAGCTGATGACATCAATGAGCAACTCGATGACGTGAGCTTTACATATGAAAACGAAGACTCTGAAATTTTTGACGATGCAGCCGCCGATAGAGGATACATCGCCACCGGCACGGGGCTTTTTGCCACTAGGGGAGACAGTGATGATGACCAACATGAGAACAATTCATCATCCACCGCCAACGTTAGGGACGACGCCATCGATGACGATCCATCTCCGTCCCCGCCAGTGAGTGATGGAGAAGTGCCAATCCCCGCACGACCCGTTACTTTTGTTACTTTTGACGGTGCATGTCAAGAGAGACAGGACACCGTGACAACATCTTCCCCTCGTGATGCAAAGCGCAGCAATGATGGACCATCCAATGATGTCAGTGTAAGGCAAAAAAGAAAAGGCAATGACGGGGCACCGCTGATTGACGATACACCTGATGAACAAGCTAACTTTGAATGTGAACTTGGCATACCAGCTGCAGTGTCTCAGTCTTTTGATGAGGAAGGTGACGATGTTGGCAGCGACGGAGCATCTTTGATTGGTGCCAAAACTGATGAACAAGCTAACTTTGAAAATGGACAAGACATACCAACTCCTGTGTCTGAGTCTTTTGATGATGAGGAAGGTGTCAAAGTTGGTGTCGGGCAGATCACTGGCAATAGCTCGCAATACTCTTCTATTGGTAATGACAATGCGTCAACAGCAGTGCATCATCATCCACCGATACAAATCGACACTAGTCAATATCAATGGGTGGCCATCAGCAATCAGTGGGTGTACATCAACAACCGACAGTTGCCGGTGTATACACAATGGGTGTATATGAACTTGTCCATACCAGTGAATCAATACCAATTGGTGATGATGGGCAACAATCAGTGGGTGTGGATGTGCATTCCAGAACCCTTGTCGCTTCCCTTGCCTGAACCAACAGCAAGGGTGAGTGAACCCTTGTCGCGTTCATTCATGGACAGACTAGCACAGCTCAAAGCCTTCAAAGAAGAACACAACCACGCTAATGTACCACAAAGGTACCCCACCAATCCGCAGCTTGGTAACTGGGTGAAGGAACAGAGGCAACAATATCGCTTGATGAGGGAAGGCAAACAATCATCAATGAAGAATGAAAGGATCAGAGAGCTTGAGGCGATTGGTTTCGTTTGGGTATTGAAAGCAAACAGTCCACAAGTGAAATGGGAGGAGAGACTAGCACAGCTCAAAGCCTTCAAAGAAGAACACAACCACGCTAATGTACCATACAAGTACCCCACCAATCCGCAGCTTGGTAGCTGGGTGGTGGAACAGAGGACACATTATCGCTTGATGAGGGAAGGCAAACAATCATCAATGAAGAATGAAAGGATCAGAGAGCTTGAGGCGATTGGTTTCGTTTGGAATATCTACGACGATATTTGGGATCAAATGATGGCAGAGCTGGCAGGGTACGTTGAACGGGCTGGCGGCATCAACAAAATTCATCATCGCGATGACCTATTTGGCAACTGGTTTACAAGGCAACGAGCCCTGAAAAGGTTGAGGAAACGGGGCAAAAAATGCAGCTTGACTGATGAGAGGATTGCACAACTGGACAAGTATGGGTTTCATTGGGATGTCAGAGAACAAGCATGGAATGATATGTTCAAGGATCTCGAGGAATACAAGGAAAAGCATCGCACTACAAAAGTGAAAATAGAAGACAACCCAGTTCTCTATCGTTGGTGCGCACGTCAACGACAGCTCAATGCCTTGGTGGATGAAAGTGGGATCAGCATGTTGAAGCCTGAACGGAAGCAGCGCTTGGATGGAATTGAATTTGACTTTTATCGTCGAAAGGGTAGTCAGCGGGAATCCAAAATTGAATGGAAAATGATGCACGAGATAGTGGGGATCCTTGAAGATCTTGGTTTGGAGTGGGACTCTTTGGACCAAGTCTTTGGGAAATTGAAGTTCAGACCCGATGGTGTAATCATTGTTCCGATCGATTCGTTTGTTATCTTCGTTGAGATTGATGAGAGATCTCACAATCCTACAAGCAAATCCTACAGAGTACCCATGGAAAAAGGAAGAGAAGAGTCGTTGAAGAAGGAAGCAAATAGGATGGGGATGGAACATGTTGCATTCATTCGAGTGAACACTGGCAATCTCTCTGAAGTTTCACCCAAACAGCTGGTCACAATTGGGAAGGTGTTGCAAGAGATTCGTTCTGAAAAACCCGCCGGTTGCAGCATCCACTACGTGACTACGACGCGGATCATGTGCATGTTCAGGCATCCATTGAGTCGATGAAGAGTATATTGGGATTTGTCGATGATGTCAAAATCAATCAATCTGAGTACTTCAATGGGAAGGCAGCAAAGCTTACTTCTAAAGACATCCTCTAGAGATATGAGCAGAGGGGTGATAGATATAAAGATAAGTCTCTTTTGCTACTATCAGCATCATCACGCTGTTTGTGATTATTAGTAGCAGGTAACGAAATCTCCACTCCAAGTTGTAACCGCTCAATCGCCTCTTGTGTAATCTGCCCATCTACCTGTACATAATATTCCTTTTCGACTGATTTACGACGTACTTGTTCTGACCCATAATAATCATGGCGAAGAAGAAGTCCACGGCGGGACGGACAGCAAAACCATTGCGACAAGTTGGCACGAATGAGTTTCTTGCAACTGCGCAAGTTTGGGCTCTTCTATCTTCGTTTATTTGGATTTGGTTGCGTGCGATGATACATCATACTTAGTGTGGTCAGTAGAACCAGCCCTCATGCGTCGTATTGTATATATATATATATCAGCTCTTGAGTATTGCAGAAGAACTTGATCAACTTCAAGACGAGTAGCACACAATCAATCATGTGCGGAGCGAGTGAGAAAGCAATAGTTCGTCTGTGGGCGGGCCATGGAAGATTTAAGGACGTTCCCATCGGGTGGTTGATCTCGGTGATGAAAGCTTTGATCAGAAGACTTGCTTCTACCCACACTACATCACACATCCTATCCTGCTTTTCTCACTGGTGGAGATAAAGCACAGTTTTCTGACAGTAGACTGGAATCGGAAGGATGCGAGAGTGAGGTCGTGTTTGCTACTTTGGTGGCTTGGTTTTGCAGCATAACTCTTTCCATTCACTACTCGTGGGTTTGGGCGCACGGCATGGCAAATATGTATTTTTGATGTGCAACAGTGCTGGTACTGGTACTAACTTAACCTTCATGCTTCGTTTCCTTTTCATCTTCACATTCGCATATTTAGCTACTGTGAGAGAGGTTGGTGGGAGATTCCTCTCTAACTGCGCAAGTGTTTGGCTCTTCTTTAGTATGGTGTTGACAGATGATGACTTAAAGCACATTAAACATTAATTGGATGGTGGGATCATTTCTTCTTGCACAGTCGCAGTGCGCACTGCATTGTGCCGAATGCCGAAGCACAGCCATGGGTGGGGATTGTGCTTCTACGACGGTAAAGGATTACGAGCCTTTCATGACTCAGAGCCAGCTGCGGACAGTTTATTAGCAGAGTTTTTACAAACCCATCCTGTGAAAACGTTCAATATGGTGTCACATATTCGGTATGCGACTCGTGGGGCCGTGCGTTTGGAGAATGTCCATCCGTTTCAAAGGGAGATGTGGGGAATATCTTGGTGCTTTGCTCATAATGGTGATGTGTCCTATTTTGATCGAAATATATTTGCTGGTAATGATGCTGATTGTCCAACTAATACTCCGAAAGTAAATGAGTTGAACAGATCATGAGTGAAAATACCGTGGATAGGGAAAAGTATTGGGGTGGAAGATACGGGAGAGCGTTATTACAATCCAATAGGGAAAACGGACAGCGAGGCAATGTTTTGTTCACTGCTGAACGCACTGAGGGCGAGATTTGATACTCTTCCTTCTTTACCCGTATTGCATGCGGCAATTGCTTCACTCTGCAATGAGGTTGTTGCTTTAGATAGTCAGTATGAAGGAACGACAATATTCAATTTCCTTCTTGGATGCGGACCACACATACAATTTGCGTACAGGTGAGATCGACGCATATATATGTAAAACCAATCCCAAAATCATGCATACACACAATGAACTCACCATTTTGAGCATACTTGTGATACTTTTCATCTTCTTTTAAGCTGGCCGGGTTCACGAGAAGGATCTAAAGTTTGGAATGGACTCCATTATTTAGTAAGAGAACCACCGTTCGGAAGTGCTCACTTAAGCGATTGTGATTACAGCATTAACTTCGCATCAGTCACAAAAGATGACGATAGAGTTGCAGTTATTGCTACGTCTCCCTTGACAGATGATGAAGATTGGGTGGAAGTAAAGAAGGGGCAACTTATTTTATTCGATGACGGATTGCCACACTTGGCTCCTGATGATTGCTTTGAGGCTGAGCTGCGCGAGCATGGACTCGAGAGTGATGCAGTTCCAAGAAATCCACAATTGGAAGTAGATATGCGCCGATATCACTTTTCAAAGAATTCTTCCAAGGAGCTGCCATCTAATCTAAACCAGTAAGAGTGAAGAAAATGACGCAAGTGATGGAGACCATAACCATACCATCTCATTCAAAGAACAGAAGCAGAATTCAGTAGATCAGTTGCAAAAGAACAATCGAAAGATGCAATGCTAAATTCTCGCTGTCCAGCAGTCTAACTATTACTTTAGTACCATATGCAGCTCCTGCCTGCCTCAGCACAAAAGATATGCACACTAAATCGACTCTCTATTTGTGGAAAGAAAGAGTACACCGACGGAATAACTAATAGTTGTTGCAGCCGAAGAAAAACAGAGATAAGGACAGATTCACTGTTGCCGTCCTCAATTATTGTGGAGCAAAAAACCATATTCATTGTTGCACGCTCGCCACCGGCATCAAGAGGCCTATCAGCCAAGCCCAAGTACCCAATACTTATCCTTATCGACGATTCCATGAACAACAACTCGGAGGGTTGGATACTGTTGATAAGTAGGGTTATGTTGGCCTGTCAGCGGCCAAGCAAAGCCATAGGTAGATGTCGAGAAAGGAAAGTATTGTCATACCTGCGAACCAGAAATGAGAAGCAGCGCAGTGATCACAGTTGATTCAATCCCGAATTTGACACAACGCAACGGACGGATTAACCCAACCCCCCCACTTGAATTTACATCGTGGGGTTTCTAGCATAGGAATAGTAGCTCACAATTTGTCTTCTTTACAACTTCTCGTTTTGGTACCATGCTAGCTGGCTTGATTGTGACTTCAAGGCCTCTCTGTCTCGCTCAGTAAGTAGCCTTCAGTAGCCTTCAGTACATACAGCCTTAGCGCTCCTGCAAGCAGCATGAGTTTTTGCAGGTTTAGCCAGGCTTAGCGAAATCCAAATCCTCGCTCATAATACATGCGAGCATTAGCAGCAACAACAACAACAACAACAAAAAGAAACAATGAAAGTCTCCTTTGCCGCAGCAGTTCTCGCCGCTGTGCTGCTTCCTGATGCACGAGCACAACAAGTTCCCAGTCGATCGTCTGATTCTGACATCTACTCATCAAATGCCGCCAACAAGCAAGCTGTAGAAGAGCCTGCAGTGTCTACCCAGCAGAATCTTCGCCGCCGTGCCAACGTATTCAGCAGCAACAACAATAACGCTAACGTTGATGTCATTGTCGTCCTCAAGGATGAAGGTCGCCGCCGTAAACTCGCCGGCATCGGGCAACAAACATCCGCTGAAAGGAAGGCTGCCGCTGAAGAGAACAAGGCTGCCGCCTCTGCCGCCGCTACGAGCATGGGAGCAGTTGCAAGATTTGCTTATGGATCAGCCCTCTACGGATTCGCAGCAAGTGTCCCTCCTGGCTTGCTCAAGCAAATTGAAGCAGATCATCGTGTGGCGTACGTTGAAGAGGATGGTATCGTCCAGCTTGATCCCATGGAAATGGGAGAAGATCGCCGTCGGCTTGCCCCTCCTGCCGGCAAGGGGCCTAATAAAGATGATGGCGGCGGCGGGGATGGGGATGGCCCAGCCCAAACCACCCCATGGGGAATCACTCGTGTTAATGGAGCCTTTAATTGTGTTGATAATAATTGTGGGAAAGCTTGGGTGCTTGACTCTGGGATCGATCTTGATCATCCAGACCTCAACGTTGATCTGGATAATAGTAGAACGTTTCTTGGTGGAAAATCCACTCCGGATGATGAAAATGGTCATGGTGAGAATAATTTATTGCTTAATTATACTGTTGCTTGTTATTTAGATGAGCTCTCACATCTAACATTTGAATATCCGAACTTATCATCTCTAGGGACGCACGTTGCCGGAACGATTGCAGCATATGATAATGAGATTGGTGTCGTGGGAGTCGCAGCAGGTGCAGCTGTCGTTTCTGTGAGGTAAGAATTCATGTTTTTGTTCTGCAAGCTCTTAATCAATGAACGATTATAATAACAATAACACCTTCTATCCTCTCCATCTCCATTCTTCAAACCACAGAGTCCTTGACAGACGAGGCAGTGGTAGCTATTCTGGTGTCATCGCAGGAATTGACTACGTTGGCGCGAATTGTGGTGACAGTGATGTAGCCAATATGAGTCTAGGAGGCAGCTTCAGTCAGGCTATTAATGATGCTGTTAAGGCTGCATCTGCCTCTTGTCCCTTCGTTCTCGCAGCTGGTAATGAGGGTCGAGATGCAAGTGGTTCCTCACCGGCATCGACCAATGGCCCAAACATCTACACAGTTTCTGCCTTCAGTAATGGAGATCATTGGGCACATTTTAGCAACTATGGAAGTGTTGTTGATTACGCCGGCCCTGGCGTAGGCATTCATTCCACCTGGAAAAATGGAGGCTACAACAGTATCAGTGGAACGTCGATGGCCGCGCCACATATATATATATCGCAGGCATCCGTCTCGTTGGGAATATCTCAACCGATGGTACAGTCATAGGTGACCCTGATGGCAATGCAGATCCTATCGGCGTCTGCTAATCATCATAAGAAGTCAGAAACGGAAAAGCGAAGAGAAGATTGTGCCTCCTCGTCCATGACTTCTCTAGTGCTAGTATAACTTCTAAGGATCCCTTGTACTTGTACCTACACCTACAGTGATTTGCGGTAAAGCTGCAGTTTCATTTTGCACCAGCAATTAAAGCAACAGTAAACACCCCTTTGTTTTGATAATGCACTTTGTCATCGAAGTAGTAATAATATGCATTCATACATTCACATAGCGTGTGTAAGTAATAAATTGTAAATTGTGCCGTTTCTTTCGAATGAGAAATAGTCTGCCTGATCTGTTAGACCGATTATCGAAATCCAAATAATCGTACCACTAAGGATAACCAATATGACAGCCCACCAAGTCAGCCCCCTTTACGATAACTGCTGTGCCGACCGCCGCAATTATCGAAGATGAGGATGTCGTGGCAGTGTCACGGCCAATCTCGATAATTGCGCTTCGCCCCTCCTCCATTATAGATTTTTACTAGTGTCTATGTGATAGGATTTATTGAGAGAGAAGCCCTCTTGCCACCACCCATTTTGATATGAAAAAGTGAAAAGTGTGATGATGTGCAGTAAGCCCATGAGCAAGCAACAGTCTACCGCACTAAATAAATTACCATGGCAGATGATTTATCCCGAACTGCTCCAACGCAGGCGAACATGGCCAATCTGGTAGCTGCTGCAGCTCCCGTCCTTCCTCCAACGAAAGAGGAGCCGCCCTCTCTGGCTCCGCCTGTCTCGGAAGCATGTCTAAAGGTTTGGCCGGAAATGCAAATGACGATCCCGACGATCCCGACGACCCCATCTCCGAAGAGAGAAACTTCCGAGAGGCGCACAAGTATGAGGTAGAGCAAGGCACCCGCAGTCGCAAGGCGGAATCGAGCGCCGCAATGGTCAATTCAAGGAGGCGTTACAAAATTGGATGCAAGAGAATAACACGACATCTTTGCGGTAGAGGAAATACGTATACAGGATAAACAATGCGCTTCGCCAAAGATGCTTTGATTATCAGAGATTTTGTGCTTAAATAAGTATCGAAAGAGATCAATCGACGCCTTGTATCTATGCTGATTAAGCTTCCATTTCCATGGTGCTGCGTGATCGTTTTACCTCTCCTCCATGATCGAGTCCACAAGAAGCAATGCGCAGACGCTAGATGACTATTGATATTATAGACAAGCAAGGAGATCTAATACAAACATTGGGGATATAAATCATTTAAGGTTAGGAGAAATTATAACTATAACGCTTCCAGACAACCCAATATCAGCATAGATGGATCTTTCTTACTTGTTCACACTCTTGTTCTTGTCTCCTTGAGCTTGAGGAATTCTCCACCATTGTCAGATGGGAAAGAATGACAAAATTGGGAACAAGCAGAGAATCTGAATAACAGCAATCGAGACTTCCTTTGAAGTCTTTGATTGCAACGCCTTTGCTGCGCCAAACCCACTAAGGTCATATAAGACGATGATCAAACAGTATCCGTCCGGATCCGGCTGCGATGTCATGTCAATCAAATCCATCTGTGCACGCTTGCCAATCGAAGCAGTACGGGATAAATCATCTGCCATGGTAATTTATATTTAGTGTGGTAGTCTTTTCTCATGCTCATGGGTAGACTGTTGCTTGCTCATGGGCTCATTGCACATCATCATCACTTTTCACTTTTTCACTATCACATAGACACTAGTAAAAATCTATAATGGAGGAGGGGCGAAGCGCAATTATCGAGATTGGCCGTGACACTGCCACAACATCCTCATCTTCGATAATTGCGGCGGTCGGCACAGCATTATCGTAAAGGGGGCTGACTTGGTGGGCAGTCGATTTTGGTTATCCTTAGTGGTACGGTTGGATTTGATACTTATGCATTCAGATTTATCCTTTATGTAGATACTTTTGTTTCATGAAAATGAGAACGATTCTCATCTAACAGAACAATGAGAATGTGATACTTTCGGAAATCAAGCTATCAAACCTCCACAATCCTCCCTACTTACTCATGTGTAGTGGTCAAGTAGTCACCATAATGCAGGCATTTATTGAAGGCCGCACCAAGCAAGCAACTCTGATTATTCCATAAGTACAGCCACCCACAAAAAGGAGACAATCATGAAATCAAGACCGCCATCAGGGGACCTCCTAACTTACGCATATTCCCTCGCTCTCGCAGAGAGTAAAGCGAAAGAAGACGCCAACAGAAGAACCAGCATCGCGATGGAACCAATATCAGAAGAGGGGAAGCCAGCCGATGATTCATACTCAGTAGCCTCGGCTACCATCACCGATGACTCACGGAAAGAGCTTGCCCTACAACGGCTGCTCAAGATAGTTGATGACAACAAGATAATAATAGATGATCGCCTCCGCCGTGTCATAGCAGGGCAAGACGAGACATATACTTCCACTGATGCAGTTGAGTCCATCCGACGGTCCTCTGGCTCAAGCAGCTCCACAGAAACAAAAGGACGACGACGAAGACCCTCCACCAGTAAAGGCAGCCTTATCCACCGCTCACGGAAACAGCTGGGGTCACTCTTCCACAAGAATAGCAGTTCGAGAACGAACGGAACTGCTGCTGGCCCGTTCCCGAGGTCCAAATGCACGCACAGACGAGGCGTGGGCGACTCTATATGACGAATAGAGCTGCTCTGAAACGCGGCGTAATAAAGAAGGATACGAAATGCTACTCTAGAACAAAGAGAGCGAAGAATACAATACAATGGTAGAAATTATATTTAAGATATGTACAAGTCCCACCCTTTTCAGCAATCAAAATCAATCCATTTTCCCCCTCTCATCATGTCATTATAAATCTTCTTTACTCTCTTTGGCACGTGGCTTTTGATCAAGACAAGGAGAGTCACAATCACTAGACTTCTCTAGAAAGTCCGATCGCTCATTACTACTCCTCGATGATCGATGGTGATCTATCCGTTCCCCACTACTCGACACAGACGACGATGAATGATCTCTAGCCCCATCCAATGCCATCTTGACCAAATCCGGAGCAGCCCGTACCATTTCATAAATTGTCGAACAATCCCCCCTCCCTCTTCCGACACTTGCTGCCAACATGAATGGATATAGGTTGGTATGTTTATCTGGCATGGTTAATGCTTCGGGATATGCATCGGCCAGTGCCTTGACTCCCTCATCAAGTGTCTTGCCTCTCATAATGGCAATGTGAAGTGGTAATTGACCATTTGGATCACGTTCCCTCGCTGCGGAAGCCTCCCCCGACAACAGTATATCAATCACACTCGGCTCTGTATACTTGGTCTCCTTCAATTTACGAATGATGGGCATACCCGTCTCTTCGTCCAGTATAGCGTCTTCCATGGAGAAGCCCTCTCCGCGTAGATCATGGACAGCATAGACAGGTGCCGCGGCGGCAATATGGATGGGGAGGAATCCACCCTCATCCCTCATTAATAATTGTTCCGGGAACAAGACCATGGCCATACGAACAACACATCGTGGACAATTAACATACGAGGAGGCATGAACTGCATGAAACGGTGCAAGAAGTGGTCGTTGCTGTGTATTCCCATCCATTGCATTCATCACTTGCAACAACAATACCGTCCGTTCCCACGCCTCGACCAAATCCGGTGTTAAATCACTCGGCTGTTTCAAATTCGATATAATCTGCTCCCCCACAATTACATAATACCGTACCCACAATCTCATTAATGGATTCAACCCCTCATAATCCCTCCAAAGCACCGTCACCGGATTCGCCTGCAACAACGTAATCAACACATCCATCGGAGCACCGCACCGACACGCCGCATGCAACGGTGTATCCCCATCCACATCCTTGGCACCCGTAATCCTCAACGGATCACGACACCCCGTCAACAACACCCTCACCACATCAATACTCGCATGAGCACTCGAACAAGTAATATGAAGTGGATTCATATAACTCGTCCCGACACGTTCCGCACCCTCTGGCCACGCTGCCAATAACGCCTGTACCAACGCGGCAGGAGCATCATGATCACATGCGATGTGTAATGGAGTACGTCCCTGTATCCCCACCGCACTAGTCTCACGTGGATGAGTCGAAATACGTTCTAATGCCGCAACCCAATGATGATCTTCGACCAATCGAATCAATTTTCGTGATGGAGTAGCACTATTCGGATCATCATCCTCATCTTCATCATCCGAGTCGACATTGGACCGTCCAAAGTTGGATTCATCCGTGCGGACAATTTCTTCAATGGCAGATTGGGAAACGTGTAGGCCGATGGAGAGGAAGTATTGACGGATGTTGGAGCGGAGGGCTTGGTCGGCTTCGGAGAGGTCATTGTGGTGGTTGTGGGAGGTTGGGAGTGGGTTGTTGGAAGAATGGGTGCTGCTGGGGTTGTTTTGGAGGTTGATTCTGGCTAGGGGGTTTAATGGATAGGATGATGTATGATGATGGGTGGTTGTGGATGATAGGAGGGATGATGATGTTGAGGCTGGTAGGCCGCCGTTCATTAGTGGTGACGACATGGACCCCATGGCTGCAACCACCTGAGCAGGCAATGAACTTGCCATGGATGCCGAATGATAAGGGTGATGATAAGCCTGAGTGCTCCCCATGTTATAATATTGCTGCATTTGCAGTGGATTTTGAAACATTGATATTTGCAGCGGAGAGAATTGCTGCTGCTGTGATGATGAAGATGGGTCACCATTGCTGTTATTTAATTGTGCTGCAGGATGATGATGATGATGATCTGTAGGCAATTGTTGAGACTGCTGTTGCGTCATGTGTTGCAATAGCAATAACTGCTGTTGGAAAATTAACATCTGCTGCTGTTCTGGAGTCATGTTAAGAAAGAGAGCTTGCTGGGCTAGGAAGTCGAGGTTTGGTTGTTGCGAAAAAAGATTACTTGACTGCTGCTGCTGCTGCGGCTGTTGACCTGGTTGAGCAGCAACATCGCCGACATTCGAAGCTGCACGGCTTCCTGATGCTCCATCAACCTCATCCGGCCGACTCTGATTCTTCATCATGTCATCCATAATACTGCTCAGCACTGTTAGTAATAAGTACTTCTATTGTTGTAGTAATGCCAGCTCGAGAATGATGAATGTCTAGCCAGCGTCGCGATCGTGTGTAGGAATGAATGTGTATTATAAGGCCTCTATCTCATGCGTTGCGCAGTGTTGTTTCATTCTCGCGCCTTCTGTTCCCTTCGTTCTTTGCCGATTGTGATTTTGCAAAACACGGCGCGGCGACTTCTGAGTGAGATTCATGTAAAAACGTAATTAGTCCGACATGACTTGCCACGTATCAATAGCAAGAACCTGCATACAATTATTGCAATTGGAGGGAGTCTTTCACAGCTGAGAGAATAAAGTGCGTCAGCAAGTTCTCACAGAATCCAAGTGTCACGTCATGGTCGATGGCCGCGGGGCGGGGCGGCGGGGAGGAGTTGATTTTGATCCCGATCAATTAATAATTCCAAGAGCAAGGCAAGAGATGCAAGGTTGCTAGAGAGGATTGTATTATGTGTATGTAAGCTGAATAGATGATGTACTTCTCCTCATCTCCCCCCATCTAATTGAGTCATCTCGTGGTATCCTTTGCCATTCACTCCGAGATAAGAGAGGCAGGAGCAACTTAACAGTGCTTAATCTATGCTATGGGGAGAGTTAGTTTCAACATAGTGTGTGTTAAGTTAATTATCTACAAAATTGTTTACAAAATCTTCCCCCAACCTAATTCAAAAACCCCCAAAAGCAAAGTCTTAGCAAATTCATCTCCCCCTCCTAGTATAACACCTCCCCCCTCCACTTAGCGTGGTGGAGGCATAGCATTGCGACCATTCAAAAAGTTCTGATACGCCTGAAGCTGAAGCTGCTGCGCCATGGCAAAATCATTCTGCACATTTGGACGACTTGCCGCCGCAACAGAAGCTTGCATTTGTTGCATCTGCTGCGTCATGGCCAACTCACTTGAACTCTGACGGTGGGCAGCGGCTGCTGCACCCATCATGGCGGCAAAGTTATTCCCACCCTGGAGGCCTTGGAGACGGGACATGCTACTTGGGCTCGAGGGGAGGGTGGCTGCTTGAGAAGTGGGGAATGAGTCAAGGGGCATTCCAGACATGAGAGCACTGCCAAGCATGCTTTGAACTTGTCGGTTGTGATAGGCAGTTGCAGCCATGAATCCTGCAGCAAAGCCAGAGTCGTCACCGCCATGATTCATTGTAGGAGGAGCGGGAGGCTGTGGAAGACTTGCTGCTGCAGCCCTGTTCATCTGTTGCATTGCAGCCAATTGCTGCAATTGTTGTAGCTGCGGATGGGGCATGGATGCAACATTTGCAGATACTCCCCCCTCCGGCAGCGCGGGAGGTTTGAGATTTCCATCATTATTAGCTCCCCCCTCCGCACCACCACCACCATTATCCTCTTCTTCATTAGCACCCTCTGCCAAATTCAAATCCGACGGTACATCCGCAGCAGCAGCAGCCATAACTTTCGCCACCTCGGGTGACTCCAACTCCCAATTCACCGGCATCCTCGCCTTAGCCCCCTTCTCCATAATCCGCTGCAACACCAATATCTCCCTCATCAGCGGCCTATCCGGAACAGGAAACTCCTCACTAATCGCTACAAACCCCGGTTCCTGTTCTGGAGAGATGGATTTCTTTTCATTCACCTTGGGCCGTCTCATCTTTTTGACCAACCAGGGCATCCCACGAAGAAAGTATTCGTGGTAATAGGTGTTACGATCGTTGCCGGAGGAGAGGCGGCGGAATCCCCATCCGTTGGCTTGACGGACGAAGGAGGAGAATTTGGAGTGTTCAAAGTATTTGGGGAGGATGCGAACTTCGAAGGCACGTGGTTTCAATATGGTCCATGAGCGTCCGTGAGGGGCCCATGCGACAATGTCGTTTAGGTTGGGGTTGGTCAAAATGGCGTGCATCTTGGCCGGAAAGGTGGGGACATGTCCCGATGCGGTGATGGGAGTTAGTGGATCGGGATCTTCCTCAAGGCTGTGGTCGGAATAATAAAAGTAGGGCGCTGGCTTGAGTTCCGGTGCAGCAAAGACGCGTGCAGTGGCATCCATCTCTTCGTCGGAGTCCTCGACGGTTGTCTCCTTGATGGACGATGATAATTTCGCAGCCTTCTTCTTTCGTGGCGGCGATGAGGGTTTGGCACCACCGGCCAATTGCTTCATGGCACCATTATCGTCATCGCGGCTTCGTTTGTTACCGGACACGCCTCGCTTGTCTTCCTCCATCACTCCATGCCGGCACCGTGAAGGTTGGCGACAATATTGGCTGCCTCTTGTTCTTCGAGACTCCTCCCCTGTAGAAACGACGACATGCTGCTATTATTGTTATCAGTTACTTATTAAACGAGGTTGCCTGCCCCTCAACAGATGTTGTCGTTAGCTGGTGGTGAATACTCGGAGCAAAAGAGCTCAGCGTTTTTGACGAGCTCGTGTTCGTTGCGTTTTTCCTTTTTTCCCACACTGATGAGCTGCCGAGGAACATGGCGGGAACTGACTTGAATCCGGTACTCGTTTACGATGCGACATTGACACGGCATGAATCTGGAGAATCTTCAACTTTAGGCCTTCTTTTTTGCTGCATAAAATGAGGATAACCCTTTTATATCTATGTCCTTTGTTGAGCAGTATGTAAGGATAACCCGTTGACATTTGACTGGTGATGTTTGGCCTCGGCCTTTGAGGCGGTTTTTTTACGTGCGGTGCGCGCACCTCCCCAGGTGCGCGGGTTAACCCCAACTAGGGTTAACCCTGGGGCCTTTTAGGACACGTGTAAACATGGGCATTAGAGAACTCAGCATCCACGCACTCCCTTTACGACCATGACCTTCTGCGATACCCACTGCTAGATTGATAATAGTGCTAACTAAAAACCTATGCACTCAATACGTAAACATCCTACAGACTATTTCTTCCCGCCCAGAGCTGCCAGTGTGATATTGTCATCATCATCATCATCATCATCATCTCCACTCTCCTCTTCTCTACTGGAAACATGTCTACCATCATTATCATCCTTCTTACTACGTTGTGATAATTTGGTCTTTTTCGCACGCTTTTTCTTGACGTTCTTTCGCTTCTTTGTATTGGCCATATTTATATCATCAGTCTTGTCTCGTTTCTTCCTAATTTCATCTGGCATAATAGGCAATGAAGCACCAGATGCGGCAAGTTGATTCTTTGCATTCTGTACTTTCTTCGATTTACTTGTTGCTATCATCAAACTGTTCTGATACCATCTGCTTCAATTGCGGCACCACCATTCTGAACACTTCCGCGTCTTCCTTTGCCAATTCAAGTATTGGCTTGATAATGAAGTTTGCGTCATTGAACCTCCTTACCTTAGTGCTTGGCACCACAAGTTTCTGCGAGATCTCTTCAACACTGTCTTCATCCGTGTCCCCAGTATCTGCGATTGAAGAATGCGCGCACTCTGTTGGATTTGGAGCTGGAGTCAGGAACGCTGGTAGTGCGGCATCACCCAACCCATCAACTTTCATCAATGTCCACTTCTTCTCCTCCTTGCTTGATAGTGAGGCAGCCTTTTTATCTCCATTCTCGCAGTTGTGCCAAGTATCTTCTATGTGAGGCTGTCGAAACATTCGAGCTATCTCAGGCCATGCAGGACCACCATCTGTACAGCACGTGGCTCCAATTACATCAAGTTCTAGCAACCTCATCAGCTCTGAAACAGAATCAATCTCCTCCTCCGGAACCTGGAACATTCCACAAGGTGCTGTATGCCCAAAACAATCTATCACTGCAGGTGGACCTGTCTTATAGCTGTAAGAAGTGGCATTGTGCGTTGTGTCCACAAAGACTGCATCGTTTGCATATGTCCTAGCATTCAGCACCTCCAGAGGATGCTGTGCATACCAACCAAGAAGCTTGCCTGTTGTATTGTGTGTTTTTGTGTCAAACTTCCCACAAACGCCATACTTGGTGCATTGTTCCCTTAGCTTCATTCCTTCACTGTGAAAAATTGTCAAGGACTCAGTCTCATTGCCCCCCCACGCCGAATCACGCCCCCGTTGCATTACACGGAACAGTAGGTTTTTTAGATAGAGTAACTCCATGTTGATCAAAAAGCACATTCCTTGCCAGCTCAGCACTTGATCTACTTTTCCCCATATTTTCAAGCAACCTCACTTTTCTGGGAGATAGTTCTGCTTGGCTCTTAATGACCTTGCTTTCAGATACTTGCCGCGCTTCTTTTGTAACAAGGAGGTGATTAGATGTCAGCGGCAAATTGAATTCCATCACTTCCAAGTATGGTTGTTGATCCTCTCTTTTATCCTGCAACAAAAATCTTATTTTCAAACCGCAACAGCCTCGTTTAGAATCATCCATCTCCCTGGCTTTCTTTTCACAGCTGCCACAAAACCAGACCCATCTTTTGTGTGGAAACTTTTGTTTGGTACTTTCAATCTGATTGCTTCTTGCACCGGATCCAAGAGACAATTTCTTCACACCATATGGTCCAAGAATAGAAATAATTCGCTGTTTTACTTCATCTTCTTCACACTTAAATGTAGTTCCTTTCTCAAACACCTTAAAATGCTCTGGCAGCACGATATTTTGTGTCGGATTAATATTTGGTACGGCAGCCATTACATAAAATTTTCTTTGTGCACAGGCGTCACAATTCAATTGAAGCTTCCACACTCTTCCCAGGCCACAGAAGAAGGGCGAGTTGTCAGCGCACCAGGAGGTAGGGTGTAGGACTGCCGCTGTAGCGCGAGCTACCACAATGTTGTGCTTGGATCGGCAAATCTATCTTGTGTTCAACGCATGTGGGGGAGGAGCGGAGATAGACCCGGCCGCTTCTGTCTTTCTGTAGCTTGTCAAAAAGGCCCCAGGGTTAACCCTAGTTGGGGTTAACCCGCGCACCGGGGGAGGTGCGCGTAAAAAAAACCGCCTCTCGGCCTTTGCTTCGGCCTTGCTGGTTGCTGGCTGCATTTTTTGTTTGCTTCTACCATGATGTTGGCAAGTCAATAGCTAGCATCTCGGCGCTGACATTGGAGATAAGAAAAGATGCCAATACTAATCCGCAATGCCCGACTTGGCTTCTTTGCATGCGCACTCTTCATCTTGCGGCATGCCAATCCAACAGAATCTTTTAGCAGTCCCTCTGCTTCTGCTAGAGCTGGAAGATTAGATGAACAAAAAATCAATGACATCAGGTCCATCATTATCGATACCAATACACAACAACAGCAAGAGGAACGAAGCAGGGATGCATCGACGATACCCATCCAACAGATCAGAAATGAACTCGACAACAGCAATATAGTGAACTCATGCGTATCATATGCATCCGACTTTGCATCCACCACGAAACTATCTGCATCCCAATACGAAGAATTTACAACCTCACGTCATGCAGATTGCATCAATCTATTCGACAACTACAAAAACACATCTAATACGATGCGAGAAACTCAATGAACAATCCATCAACATACGATGGAACGCAACATGGATTCCATCTGGTTCGACTTGGTTATACAACTTGGGAGAGATTGCAGGGTGGCAAATCAATGTCAAAAGTTCTGATCCGGCCGTGATATCCACATTTAGTTGGAAGGCTGTATTTGATACATTTTCAAATGCTTTTGCAACGGGGAATATTACACTGCCCATTTCTTGTGTCGAGGGAAATACAATACTGACAATCAAACAAGTTCAAGATGAAGTAGATAGCGGTGGCGATTTCACACTGACAATCAAAGAATCTATAGACTTGGTATCCGAAGCAGACAAGAATAGAATACAAAATCGTAGAGTAGCACAAGAATTGGCATCTTGGATGGATGTGTCTCGTCGTCCACCCAAGTTCAATGTGGATGATTGGGCGGGATGGTACGGCAGCGGATACTAACATCTGTACCAGGAGCAGGGGCATTAGATGTTGATCCGAATGAAAGTGAAGCCGATGGTGTGTTGGCACTACTCTTGTTTGGTGTTATTAGCGTAGTTGTATTTGGGATTTCGTTTCAATTCTTTACAATGCCAGAGTTGGTCGGTGGCACTGGTAGTATACCTTCACGGTGTGATGATGCGGAGATTATGGAGTTTGGATCGGGCTATTTATCTGAGTGCTTTGGACTATTTGGAGATCCAACTTTGTGAGCGAGATGAAGTCACAGAAAAGAGAGGCGTCACTAATAAAAATAATACTATGTTACAATCTGTATCAAAGTATGAGGGCTTTCTTCCAAAACAGGAGACCTCACATCACGTTGGGATGATTGAAAAGGATGATTTCACTCAGCAAATAACTAGAGTGTACTCCCCAACACTCATTGTCATCGTCGACTTTCATCGATTTCACTATATTGTGATCAAAAAACGCATAAAGATCTCGCGTAACCCTGCTTCCGAAGTAACGATCTTGTTTGCTTCTTCCAATGCAGCGTATGACGGAAATTTGTCAGAGTTAGCTAGCTGAATAGAGACCAGCTGCTGCAGAACAGATGAAAAGTGTTCCGAGCACCCTTATTAGAAATGTTGTCTCCTCAACATCTCTTCTTCTTGGGGAAAATCAATCTTTGTCCAGTAATGTACTCAACCTGCTTTCTTCAGCAATGAAATGACCTTATTCAAACCCTTCAATTCTGCTGCACAAATCCCATTCTCAATCTCCTGATACCTCATTTTCAATGCAAACTCCAACGCCGACAAATCCACCCCCTTGACACTTTTTCTTGGATTGGAAAACAACCGAAACCTGCTGGATCCTCTCAAAGTAGGATCAATATTTCGACAAGACAATAGATACTTGACCACCGATGGCATAGCCCTTGCCGCAGCAATCACAATGGCATATAATTCTTTTCCCTGACTACTTGTGTAGCACGTTACCTCACTCGATGCAGCCGATCGTCTCCCTAAAGTCAACGTAGTGGAAGATGCCAATCCCTGCCCCACTTCGGCACTTGGTACGTTCGGATTGGCCCCATGTTCCTCAATCAACAACTTGACACATTTTAATATCACCGACTCTTGCACGTGTCGACTACGACATATTTCCACCAAGAACGTTCCCCCGGTCCTAACCCGGCGGTTGATGGCTATGGGTGAAAATTCCTTGAGAATCTTTTTCATGATGGAGAACGACAGAGGTTTTTTTGGACGAGTGGACGTGTTCGGTTAGTTCCAATAGCGCTGTTTCAGTACGTGACATTAGTAGGTTGTAGGCGTGTTTAAATTTTTCAAGTGGTGAGGCGGGTTGAATTCGTGCAGATCGACGATTGGTGGTGGTATTTCTAGCTCGTTTTGTAGGTCGTCTGCTGCCACCACTCTCTTGTAATGCTGCATCATCGTCTTTAGATGCACTCCCACTGCCTCCTCTTGGCCAATAATCAAGTGATAAATTACCAGTAGCCAAAGACCACAAGTTGCCCCTTTCATTGTCTAAATCATCTCTCCATTTCTTGGAAAGAGGACGAAGCTGATAACAGATGCATGGTCCGACGTAGGATGGAGAATCGGCGGTGTAGGTGAATATGTTGTGGAGGATTTCGTCGGGTAGATCTGACAGGTTCATTGTGGATTCATTCATTGCGTTCTTTCTGTCGTTCAATTCTAACCTAAGTAACACCTACCATAACACCCAACCACAGAAGCTCACAGAAGCTATTATTGTTGATGTGCATGCACATGGCAATGGCAGCTCCTTGGATGAAATGAGTTTTGATTTTGGGGGGCTCTATGTGTCGTGTGTGTCACTCAACGGCTCGCACGAGAAAGAATTGGTTGAAATTTGAATTTTGATTTTCATCTTCATCGCCGATGCTCCTCTTGCTACTGCGAAATAATAGCCACGGCGTTGACTGATAAGTAGCGTTGAGAGGAGGAGGAATATCAATCTACACCACGGTACTTATAATCATCTCAACACCATCAACATGAATCTAATTACATCCATCCTCCTGGTCTTCTTGGCCGCTGCCGCCATCGCCGAAGCAAACGGCAACCGTCAGTTAGGATCAAAGGGCGGAAAAGCGTCATATAGCTATTCTTCTAAGGGTGGAAAAGCGTCATATAGCTATTCTTCCAAGGGCGGAAAAGCTTCGTACAGCTACCCCATGTCAATGGGCAAGTCAGGCAAGGGGAGCAAGTCATCATCCAAGGGCGGAAAGGGTAGCAAGGGCGGCAAGGGATATAGCTATTCCATGTCGTATCCTGGACCTGATTTTTGCGACAATTTGAGATTCTCTGATTGTGTCATATACATTGTTGAAGTAATCGAAACAAGCGGCGTTCTCCTGTTTCAGCAACAAACCATGAGTGGCACTCCTCTAGGTGAAGATCAAGATACAGAACAAGAGGCGCGTGACATAGTTGAAGATAACAGGGGGTATGTGCTAGCAGGGGCAGCAGAACAGAATGTATATTCAAGGTGTTGGACAGGTTCCGGTGAATTGGTTGATGACCCAGTTTATTTTCCCGATGAACCAGATTGTGGAACCATCACACTCATTTAATTAACGACAGTGCCTGACGTGATGAGTGGATATTAAAAGAAGTGTCCAAAGTAGAAGCGATGAGTGGTCAATATTTTTGTAATCTATATTAGAGAGGACTTTAACAGTTCAAGTTTGTGCCCATGAAACAAGTTTGCCAAACCGACTTGGCATATTATCTTGTAGGCGAATCAGTCTAAGTGTTGTTGTGAAAAGAGATCAACCACCATCAAAGTCTCTCCCAAGAAAACTAGCAAATCGACAGCACTACGAAACACTTGTCTCCCTCATTGCCACTGGACTCAAAAACTTCCATCCAGGTCGCAACCTCACCGAATTCTTCTCAAAGAATCGTCCATCTCGTGTAAAATCCTCCACTCTCGTCTGCTGTGCCTGTTTCTCATTCAATTTCATCGCCGCACCACATTCCTGTAATGCACTAACGACCAACCACGCCGATGGACTTACAGGAATGGGAAATGTGGGATAAAGATTTGTCAAGTAGAGGAATGCTCCCATGATGGATAGATACGAATGCTGGTTTTCATATCCCTGAGATTGAGAGTCGGTGAGCCACTTATCCCGAAATTTGATTAGTTCATCATTCATTGTTTTTTTAAGAAACTTTGTCTTTTCACTTAATTCAGATTCATCTTCAAGACCAGTTATCACATCTTGTTGACGATGTTCTCCTGGACATGATAATGGCAACAACATTACCGACCGAGATCGTGACATTTCCAACCGAGTCAAAAGTGGACGACAAACAATTCCATTTCCAGACGTAGCCTCCAACAGACACAAATTGGATGAATCATGCTGTGCCCCCTGTGCATCAGATAGACCTGGTACAACTACACCACAATGTTCGTAGCTGCCACGTTCTACACTTCGTGTCCCGTCTTCTTCGTCGCATAGGATTGTTTTTCCAAGTAGGCAACCCAAGGCGGCAGAAAATCCAGCGGCACAGCATTCACTGCGTCGGTCGAATAATATAACGTCACCTGGTTGACATTTCTCTACCATTAAATCGTCTATTGTTTGTACAGAAGGGATACTGTTGCGTATTGTGGTTGTTGTGTGGTTTTTATTTGTGTAATGATGCATTGAAAAAGTGAGAAAACAAAGAAATGCATAAGATGGGAAAAAACTACATGAAATTACACTTACCGTATTCTAGTGGCAACTTCATGCTCACGTTCTGCACGTTCTTTTCTTGCATTGTGTGACCAGTACATTATTGGCATCGAGGCTACGGCTGCTGATGCCGACAGCTGAAGTGCCAACTTTGTCCGTGGTCGACGTTTACTTAGGTTGATGAATTGCTGGAAAACTCTTCGTTGACTGGCCATCTTTTTCATGTATGATAATGGAGGTTTTCGCTCTTAGAACTATATAGCTGAATAATCTTCTTGGTTCGTCACTTGGATACGCAGTAGAGGAGATTTTTAATGATGTTTGGGGAGGGGGATGGAAATGGAAGAGCAATGCTGATTCATGGAGTAAAGAAAATAGAGCGAGAAGCTAGCGACTTACGGAAAATAAGTACCAAGAGTCGAGAAAAGCTAAGAACAGTTCCGAAGCAAATATCTACAAACAGTAGGTACTTACATAAGTACAAGGAGCAGCTCCTGGCTGGCTGCAATAGGCACCGCGAACACAATAATAACAGGTGCACACTAATTAATCTGTAAAACTTTTTAATAGAGTTCGCAGAGCGCGTAGTTGACAGCACTTCTGACATTCAGAGTTCTTCGTCTCCTTGGCATTCACAGTTCGCTTCTTGAAACTACTTTCGCATCTTGAATGCCGAGCGGTTCTCCGCCGGCCCTTCGCCCTCTTCCACGCAAGAGGCTCCATTACCACTATTAGTTTACAATATTGTACTATTTACAGTACGGTACCCTTATTTGTCCAAAATGTCGCGCGCCCTGAGTTGGCCGGGCCGTGCCATGCATAGTCTGCGTCGATATTGTGTCTCCAGACGACACTCAGATAGAAGATAATATACAATGACAGGGACTTACGACCCCAGCTATGACACATACATCAAAAGACTCACTTCACTTCTTGTGGGTAAACTTTTGGCACCTGCATCCAAAAAAGATCGCACACGCACGCCACCTCCAGGAGCCTTCCAGTGGCCAAGCCAAGCCGCTCATTAATTTCTTGAATTGAGATAAGTTTCATCGAGTTTGAAGTATTGAGTATTTGTTAAGACCTCGACAAAGATGCCGGTCAGATCTGATCCTGACACAGGCCCTCCTAGCAATCGCAGTAACACGGCTGTAATTGTGATCGATTTCCAGAATGAGTTTATCCGAGCCAAAGGAAAGCTTCATGGAGACGTCCAGGAAATGATGGAGCAGACAGGTATGCTCCAAAAAGTTCCCCATGTTGTTCATGCTGCCCGGTAAGTTATCATTATTATATTATTCTTTGTATAATGTATTTATATTATAGCACGTTTCCTTTCAAAGTGTTATGATCCTTCGTGTATCTGACTCTGTTATATCATCTTCATCTTGCTTCATCTCAGGGAGAGCGGTGCGTTGATAATTCATTCCCCGGTATTAATGACAGGCGGAGAGAAGTTCAAGGACGAAGATTGGGATCCGCACGCCTACGGTGCCATGGACAATCTTTTCGTTGAGGGGACATGGAACAGCGAATTTGCAGACGAAGTCAAGCCTTCTGAGTCTGATATCATTCTGAAGAACCGTGTCAACTTTAGTGCCTTCAAAGGAACAGTCCTGAAGGATGTCATCGAGAGCAATGGCATCACTCGTCTGTTTGTCATGGGGTTTCTCTCCAATGTATGCGTTGAAGAAACTACTATCGAAGCCAAAGAATCGTTTCCTGATTTGAAAATTTACGTGTGCAGCGATGGGTGTGCCGCAAAGTCAAAACAGGTGGGTTGATAGACACATCCAGTCATTATCGTTGAGCATATATCTACATTGTTATACACAACAGTTCTCTCAACATTTTTCGATTCATTTTCCAATAGGAGCACTACGTTGCTATGGGTAATACTTTGCCGATGTATGCTGACATTATCACTTGTTCAGAAGCTCAGACCATGCTTAATTTGTCGACTCCCTCTAGATCATCAAATGACGAGGAATATGATGAAACAGAGGCTTTGAACTCGCGCCCTGCAGTTCCATTGACTTATCGACCCCGAATCCTTGCCCTACACGGTGCCCAGAGTAACAACGCTGTGACAAAGCTGCAGTTAGAGAACTTGCACATCACAGGAGAGGACTACGATATCGAGTATCTTCAAGGAGGAGTTGAAGTCGATGAAGCGCATCCTGATCTTGACGGACTAATTAATGGCCCGTTCTATTCGTGGCTTGACAAGGATGACTCGGCTTCTGTCATCAAGGCAGTGCGGGATGTTGTCAGCTTTTGTGACTCACACGGCCCATTTGATGGTATTTATGGGTTTTCATCTGGTGCAGTAGTTGCATCTCTCGTGGCTAATCTCTCCAGAGACCCAGAACTAAAAGAGCTCTTGAAAGAAGATCCCATCCACATTAGGACGGTACAGGATGTTGCCAATTTATTGAATGTTGATGGTATCCGGAATGTTGCCACTAAACGTCGAAACTCTCAAGTATTTGGCCAAAGGAATTCAGTGCAAAATGGCCCACGTCGCGCATCACTCTGGGCGAACTATGCACGTCAACCCCTCACCCTTGAACAGCCTCTATTCAAGTTTGCCATTTTAGCCTGTGCTGCACCAGATGCCTCTACTATCCGCGAGAAAGCTGACATGAATAACCCCATTCAAATCGAGGCTGGCACTATTCCCATTAGTTCGTTCCACATTATTGGAATTGAAGATGACTTCAAAGCCAGAAGCGAAAAGAATGCTTCGTTGTTTGCATCTCGCAAAGTCATGTATATGCCTGGTGGACATGGAGTGCCTCGAGATGTCAGCCTGGACAAGGGCTTGTGTGCCGCATTGAGGAGTTTTGCAAGGACATTGGGGAGGCCTCCAAGAAGGGAAAGGGCTCCAAAGTATGTTCAAATGAATGAGGTGTCGGGAGTCCAACTTCTTAAGGAATCCCAGGTCGCCCTGGTGAAGCTCAAACACGAGTTGCTCCCTGAGGGGAAATTCAGGGGTGGGGCTACGATTCGAGGTGCATTGGCTGCGCAACCAGCAGATAAGCCATTCCTATACACTTCTCGAAATACTAATGTCAAGGAAACTACTACGTATGGAGATGTCTTGAGCTTTATCGATGGAGGGGCAGGAGATCTTCGTGCATTGGGTATTGACCCAGGAGAAGTTGTATCATATGCGGCTCCCCCAGGCGGCAGTGCTATGGCAGCAGTGGCATTCTTATCTATTGGGGCCCAAACAGCTGCGGCTCCACTAGCCCCTGGTACTGCCGAGCCTGATGCACTTGATGCATTGGATCAGTTTGGTGCTAAACACCTTATCCTCTTTGACGGAGTTGAGTGCCCTGGTGTGGAAGCAGCCTTTGAAAAGTATGCTGCGACCGGCAGCGCAAAGATTCACAGAGCTTCTGCTCTAGGTGGCGGAAAGCCTGGCTTGTTTGAGTACAATGTTGATGCTACTGACTATAGTGAGAAATCACCCCTGATGAACTCAGAGAATGGGACGTGTCTGCTTCTCCGCACTTCTGGAACGACTGCGCGGCCTAAAGGTGTGCCACTAACTCAGGGCAGTCTCATTACAAACGGGGCTCTTATTGCACACGCCATGGTGCGTTCTTACATGCATTTTATTGAATATTAATTCTTTGATTGGTCGCGACTCTAACTCATCATTATCGCTTTCTCAGCAACTTTCTGTGTCAGATGTGTGCTACTCTATCATGCCTTTGTTCCACATCGGTGGTATTAGTGCTTCGATCTTATGTACCTTGACCTCTGGAGGAGCGGTGTCGTGTGATCCCGATCCTTTTGATCCTTCACGTATGGTTGAAGCCTTGGGATTATCCAACCCTCAGCCAACGTGGTACAGCTCGGTGCCCACAATCCACAATGCGACTGTGAGCTTCCTGAAGAATATCGCATCAAGCGATGAGAAATACAACAGTATGGGGGTTGGCACAGACGGTGTTTGGGCCAAAGGCCACTCTCTTCGGATGATCCGATCTGGAGCTGCAGCCTTGTTGGGTCCAGATGGTGAGGCCCTTGCTGCTGCATATGGTGGCGTGCCAATCTACCCTACCTATTCGATGAGTGAGCAGATGCCAATCTCACAGCCTCCAGCTGGAAGAGATGACTCTTTTTTCTCCAAGCCCGGCTCTGTAGGTGTTCCAGTAGCAGCTTCGACTGCAATTGTTTCTCGAGGTAACTTGAGGCCACAACCGCCTGGCGAGGAGGGCGAGATTGCTATTTCTGGTCCTACTGTCTTGAAGAACTATCTATCCAACCCGGAGGCGGACCAGAAGTCTTTCTTTTACTTGTCCATCGCTGAGAACAAAAGCCCGTTGTCCTACTTTCTCACGGGAGACATTGGAGTGATCGATAGCGATGGTTTCCTCAGCTTGAAGGGTCGTGCCAAGGAGCTCATCAAGAAAGGAGGCGAGCAAGTATCTCCTTTTGAAGTTGAAGATCCATTAAAGTCCCACCCATGGGTTGAAACGCCTATCTGTTTCGGTGTCCCGTCAAAGTTGTACGGAGAGGAAGTTGGTTGTGCGTTGGTGCTCTCGCCTTCTTGTCCATTCGACAAAGATGATGATGCTGCCTTGAAGAAGGTGTCTGCAGAATTGAGGGCATGGTTGAAGGAAGCCAAGTTGGCACCAGTAAGTGTCAGGTGTCTCCTTTTGAGCTTGACTGATGTGGATTTTGCTTGAGACATTTAATTCTGATTCTAATTCATCTCTTGTTCATCGCTTCCATCTATTCAGATCAAATGGCCTACAAAGTGGATACTCGTCAGCGATGACCAGCTTCTCAAGACAAAAACCAAAAAGTACATCAGGGTGAATTTGTCCACGCACTTGGGAATGGATCCAGAAGAAGACGACAAGGCTGTCGTGAAGACGGTGAAGTCAAAGGTGGACTGGGACGTTATTGGCGGTTTCCGTTTCATTCTGGCTTGCTACGTCATGTTCATGCATATCGGCTCAAACGAGAGTTGGGGAGCATTCAATAATTTGAGAGGCTGGCCTTGGCACGTTCACGTCTTCTTCACTTTGGGTGGCTATTCTATGGCATCGCCAATGAATCCCACCATCCAGAAGAAGTTCTCTTACTTCTTGGCAAGGATTGGCTCCATGTACCCAATGTACGCAGTAGCTCTTACTTTTGGACTCATCAATCTTCTCATCGTCTGCCGACCAAGCACTTTCCGCTCCGACTTCCATTGGGATGCGCAACCTGATGATCTGTACCTGGAAGATGGCTCTTTAGCTCCGCTCTTCTGTGAGGGTACACCAGCCACTCCCACTAGTTACTGGGGAAGTTTGTTCCTCACTATTTTCACCTACATCTTCGGCCTTGCTATCACTCCATTCTGGCCAATCACCTGGTGGCTAGGTTACTACTTGTGGTTTAGTTCAATGTACTACTGCTGCCTTGCCTGTTTCCCTGCCACCTACAATTACTTCTTCGACAAGACTCGAAAGAATATCAAATTGTTGTTGATATGGCTCTTTGGACTTTTAGCAGCCAATGCTGCGATCTGCACGGGTGCGTGGTTCATTTGGAAAGATATGGAAGGTTATGGACATTATGACGAAGAGGGCAATCCAGCTTCACCAGAAGAGTATTCTAATGGGGTTGCTCAAAATGCTGGAGTCCTGTCCTTCTACTTGTTCGGTCCCCTCTGGCAGATCTATTTTGTGATTGGTATGGCCGCCGCCTTTTTGTATGACGCTCACCGTCCAGCGGAGAAGCACAGTGCTCGCAGATGGGGATGGCTCGCTGATTTCATTACCTTGTCGATGATTGGCATGAGCATTGCACTTGTCTTGCAAGGAGTTCAGCCTTCTGATGGCGAAATGTACATGCGCCCAGAGTCTTCCAATCAGAAAATGGATTCGGCAAATGCCAATCGTCTTTGGGACAACGTTGCTGGCCGTATCTTTGCTCCTTTGACCACACTTTGGATCTATGCTCTTTCTACTGGAGAAGGTTTCACCGCTAAGCTCTTGCGTTGGTCCTTTTTGGCAAAGACTCTAGCACCCAACGCGTACAACTGTTTCTTGTTTCATCAAATGGTTGGTCAATGGTACTTTGCTGCCACTCGAAATGGGACCATGTGGAACTGGTGGAGATTCCGCAAGGAGATGTACTGGTTTAGTCCTGGTCCATGCCCAGTGGAGTGGTATGAATACTTTTATGTCGTTGGACTTGTAGTTGCTTTCTCCAGGTTGATGACTACCCTCGAGCCAATTGTGAGCGATGGATGTAAGTATTTGTTTGAAGAAAAGATATGATCTTGCTTTCCATTCTGAATTGAGAAATCTCATCTTCTCGCTTCTTATCTTTTTCCGCAGTATCCAAACTCAAGGGAATCTTTATTACAGCCGAAGAAAGCGACGATGAGGATACTGGCAAACTTTTGGCCGAAATCATTGAAGGCATGACTGGAATTGAGCCCTTGATGGATTATACTTTGGAAGAGTGTGGTTTGGCATCGATTGGCGTTCCCGTCCTAGTTAACTTGCTCAACAAGAACTTTTCGACCAAAAAGAGGCGATTGAATATTACTGCATCTGATTTAGTCGGAGCCAAGACAATTGGTGACATGGTTGAGGTAGTGGATGGATTCAAGGCTCTTGCAGACGACCAAGGTGTTTAAACAATGTTGTGGGGTAATGGCAGCGACTTTCTGAATAGTTTGGTATGTCGAGACGGGGAACATGGTGTAGACAATATAGCCATAAAGTTAGATGCATTAGGCATCGTGCCTTCAAAATAATGACTGCCAATGAGGTGCAACGTCGTTGTTGATTTCTGAAGTCATATTTCCTACTACTTTCAGTCTAACATGGTAGGATCGTTGTTGACGACTTCTTTCACTCTTTCCACAAAGTCATATTCATTCACTGTATTTCTCACAGCGTACATGACTAGTTGGTGCCCATGAGAATAGATGATCGACTCCTCTAAACTCACTAAAACGAAGGCGTGAACGTTTCTCTAAGAGCTTGTGATGCTGGAATACTCCATTGCTGTATTTGACTTTCTATCAACCCATCATCATCGATTTTCCATTTGATTGTACTGCAGCAGAGTGCATCATACATAATAATGTGCAGCGTTCAGTAAAACATTGCAACAACAAAAGATACACCCATTATCAAATTATTATGTCAAATCTCACCTTTCATACGATGAAATACGAGGATTCCAAGGAAGTTTCAACACACCTCCACTACGAATCCTACCAGTGATTTCTCGTTTCGGCACATCTATTTCCAAAGGCGTAACAAGCTCTACAAACGATTGTTTCTGGATTGAATAAAATTGTGAGTGCCTTTTGATATTTGGCCAAGGAGGATACGGAATTGGTTGGATCTGTGAATTCACAGTTGTCTCGAAAGATTTCGGTCGATATGTCACCTTTTTCAAGTAATATTGTTTCAAGAAACGAGCTTAGAAAACGTACACAATATCTGAAAGATCAAGGATGGTATGCATACATCAATCGCATACCTGAAATAAAGTAGCCACCCTTGCCAGTAGACCCATCCACTAAATCATGTGATAGTCGAGAAGCAATACTATCCATCGATAATCCAGTCAATTTGTTCCCTGTGGAGGTATTCGCATCTCCAAGTGGCGCAAGTGCTGTATACCTTCGTAAATCGATTGGTAGTTCTTGCACTTCTTGTTGTGCTACTGCTGGTGATGGAGGTTTGGTTGTGTATGTTGCTGATGCTGCTGTTACGAGTTTGCCTATCCAATTTCGACGTGATGTAAGGTGATGGCTATTGCTGTTGTTGTTTGATACCTTGGTTGACAGCCCAGAGACTTTTGCAGCTAGGCTTGCTGAAAAGAATACGAGGGATAAGTTCTGGTATAGGCGACGCATTGTTGGACAAGTATTATCAAGCTAAAGCACTGCTACATCACCATGCGATGCATCATAACCTCTCTGAAAAACGCTCCACGCACCCGGCCGAGCCATCAAGCAAAGCAAGACCGAATTGCAAAGTGCAAGAAGAAGACACGATCGATAAGGGCTTATCTACCAGCCTTGAATACCGGTTGTGTCGTTTTAAACGCGGTGTCACTCTGTATAACTGCCTCATACTCATCTTTGCTTTTCACAGTCAATCACGTGTTCTTGTTGAGCAAATCTATGAACTTTGTGCTTGTTCATAATTGTTTCCATCATCTACATATCAGGAATCCTGTTTTTGGCCTAAGGGAGAGGAGGCAATAGCTGCGCTTCTGTTTTTTGTCGTTTGTAGAGTCTCTCTCGATCATACTACACATCTTACGAGCAAAGAGAAAGTTGCCGAGTCAACCGAACCGACCCTCGTTGATAAAGATACACAAAAGTCTATCACAAGATCCTGTGGAGCCCCGCATATCACCCTATATAAATAAACACAGCAACATAGAAAAGACAATGAGAGATGAAAGCATCACGATAATAGAATCATCAACTCACAGTTCACATATCAAAGGTGCCACCACTTCAAAACAAGAAGACCATCGATCATTAGTGGTGACACCCTCTCCACCAAAACAAAAGTCCATCATCAATGCGCTTCCTCACCCAGCCAAGATCATTATCTCCCTCTATCTTTTGAAGTGTCATCTTCCAAATCAAGCAGCAGCGGTAGTGGGGATCTTCTTCATTTATCCAAAGATGATGATCGTCTACTCGATACGGACTGATGACACCGCCTTCATCCTCACGAAGAAGAAGAAGAAGATGACAACACTACTGATTTAGACTAATGATGACTCGGATGAAGACTCACTTATTGATCCAGCCCATAATTTCAATTATCACATTGTCGATAACACAACCAATATTGATGAAAAACAATTATTCTTTCCACCCACTATCATCACACCTACCACCCAGAAAACATAACACCAACAACAACAACACACGACAAGGAAAACAACCCCTCCATCCCATCCTACTTCCTCTGTCCAATCACACATCAAATCATGATTGATCCCGTAATCGATCTCGAAGGAATACCTACGAAACGTCATGCTATTATTCGATGGCTCGTGTTTGTATCCAACAATACGTCTCCGATTACAGGGAATGTGGCTTTGGATGTTGGAGGAGTTGAAGGTGGATAAATTGGTCAAAGTTTGCGATTTGAGAAGACTAGGAGGGATGCTTTGGGTTAGGTACATTTTTGGAGTTGGAGGTTGGGGAAGATGGTGACGATGAATGTTGATGTTGGGATGAGAAGAAGAACGAGAAGGGGGACGTGGAGATTGCCAATGGTATCAAGGAGGGGAACCGACGAAACGAACAAGTTTCCGAACCCAAAACAAAGAAGAAAACACAATGACAAGTGACTTGGAAAGTTATCTGGATAGAAAGAATGGCCACTGGGAGTACTGCTCGCAGTGGGAGTAAACAGAGTGCAACTAGTGGGAGTAAAACACAGTGGCAGCAAGCATATGTGGTGGCGGCAGCAGTAGCAGTCAAGGAAAGAGGGGAAAAGGAGGAGGTTGTTTTCCGCCTTCTGTTGCTGGTTGCAGGTGGGTCACTACCTCCATCCTCTTCCAAGAAGCTGCTTGCCAACAACAACAACAACAACAGCAGCAAAATCTCCGACCAAAAACTCCACCCCCCAGCAAAATTCTTCTTCCAAACGAAAAGAGAAACGCAAGTATCAAAAGCACCAAGAGCTCCAAGAGTAATTCAAGCTCTCGGGATCCGTGCCGAAAGAAAAAAGAAGCCACAAGCACAACAAACGTCGCGCTTCGGATACGCCACCAACCAATCCCATATCATCCATTACAGTCCCCAAGAAAACAACAACAACAACTGCTACATCACCACCACTAGTAAGCAGCAACACCTCCATCACATCCGCCATCTCCTTCGGTATAGAAAAGTTACACAACGGATGGACAGTTCCACTAGGCGTACACAAAATAATCTGCTCCAGTCCAGGATTACTCGTTTCCACCACTGTTCATCGTCGTTCTACACCGGTCAAACGTACCGTCCGTGATATTAATAACAACTTTGTCAAGAAGGATTTGGTTATTGCACCTGGATCGTATGTGGAGATATTGGAGACACAAGTTCATGGGGGACGTGTTCGTGGTCGTATTGTGTGTGAGGAAGAAGATTTGGAATGTAGTGAAGGGGGTAGTAGTGGGAAGAAGTTACGACGAAAGAAGAAAAACAAGAAGAAGAAGAAGAAGAAGAGTTTATTGGAAAAACGACCCAAGCGTAAATCGAAAATGTTTCAGAGGGGTAGGGCGAAGAAGAAGATGGAGGATGATGGTACGCATGAGGATGAGGATGATGATTCTGTGTCAGATGAGAATATGGTCAAGTATAGTGGATGGATTAGTGTGCAGTGGGCAGATGAGGAGGAGGAAGATGGTAATGTTGCGGCTAGGCTTGGGAGTGGATCGGATGAGGATGCTGGTCCTTGGACTGGTAAGTGTGTTTTCTGCCTTGATACTATCTATTACTGCTGGGTCTCTTTTCCCAATATCTCTTCCGACACATAAATTCGTGTTCTCCTCTCCTTTTCTTCTAACAGAGCCTATTCCATTGGGAGTATACCGAATTTCCTTTGGAGCCGGTCTACCACTACGTGAGACACCGGAACGAGATTCCGCCGTATTGGATAAATTAGAGCGTGGAAGATGTGTCGAAGTTGTGGAAACGACTGTCAAGGGTGATCGTGTCCGGGCACGATGCCTTGTCCCACCATTGTCACAAGAGGGAGATGACCAACCTGGAAAGAAGCCTGCAAGATTCCAAAGCGGATGGATTAGTCTTTTGAATGCATTGACTGGTGCGAGTGGTGCTTCGCCTGTTCCTCTGGGGGCGTATGTTGCCGTGGCTGAGGGTGGATGTGTCATTACAGAGGGAGGAAGATTAGACTCAAAGGAGAAGGGAACATTAAATCCAGGATCTTGTATTGAAGTCGTGGCCACGAGGATTGAGGAGGGTACGGTGCGTGGATTGATTGCCGCTGGAGGTCACGTAACCTTATTTGTACTCAATGGAGTTTCGACTAATCGGCTAGCTGCAATGGGTGGGACGAAGAACCCAGACGGAGGTCGAATGTTTGCGATGCCCGTCCCTCTTGGAACTTATCAAGTAGTTCAGAATGGACTGTCGGTAACTACTGGCTTGTCAATGAACTCTCCCGTCAGCATGAAGCTCAAAGTGAATGCCTGTGCAGAAATTGCCGAAACACGGGTGGAAGGTGGACGTGTTAGAGGACGACTAACAGCTGTTGGTTATGGGGGTGTCGCAAAGGAAGTTAGTGGATGGATGAGTTTGTTTGAACCAACCCAACGATGGGCAAAGATCGTTTGTTTCAAAGGAGGCAGACCGATTTCGCCTCATCAACAGCAAGAACAAGCACAGGCACAGGCTTGAGGAAAGAATTGGGGAAATGTATTGTATCGTACTTATCTGCCTCGATTGTCAAATATAAAAGTTGTACTTAGTAGTTCATGTTCATACGATCGTTGTCTCCTGTAACTTGTTTGACCTGGACAGGAATAATTGGGTCAAGACGGGCGCCAACTAACTATTTGTACCCCCAAGCAATCTCTCATTTTCAAGCGATGTCAGCTATGATATGGTGTCAGTAAAAAGTTTCTAAGTCTAAGTGATTGTGATAGACCATAGACCATGGATCAAGGGAAAACTTTTCAGATGTTGGTTGTAGTTGTAGACGGAGAAGAGGAAAGATATTTTCTTATGCCATTTGTGCTAGTTTAACTTGTATTCATAGGAAAGTAACTACGCCTCGTCCTCTCTCTAGAGGTCGGACAGAGCAGTCAGGGGGCAAGTATACAAACCTTACATACTCGCACTTGCATTCAAAAGAAGTTCTTCAAAATCTCAAGTATGAGAAATGGAAAGAGCCCGACTTGTGCAGTGGGCAGAAAAAGCATGTGCATGGGCTTACCATTTACTAGCTCCGTAGAATTACAAAGATACGTCGGAATTAATACGTCGCTTACCTGTCGCTAGAAATCCACCTCCACCAACCCCCAACATCTCCGCATCACTGCCACAACTTTGTCAACACCTACTAACAAACAAATTTCAACCATGGTACGATCAATCCGCGCCAGCTAAGCACTTGTGCTTGTGTCTGGGATTCTGACCTGCTATAATTCGTTATAGTCGACGGTCTGTGAAAGCGGTGTCCAATCGTTTACCGATGGTGTGGGGAGGTGTGGCTGTGAAGAATGAAAAGAGTTACATCAGATTCTTCGTGAAAACAACATGAATTATTGTGGATGAGTGGGGAATTGATCTCTATCTCTGGAGTTAGCTGCATCGATGTCAACATCAGTGTAACTTCCGCCTCAGGCAGATGAAATTATCCTTCTTTTTCACATCAGATGTGCACATGATGTGCTCTCTTTCACATCTTTCAACCAACCTCCACCGCCATTGGGAACCATGATTCGACACACGTCCACAACGATGACCTTGTCTCTTCTGCCGTAAGTCCTTATTTCCAACATGTATTCTCACCATCATTGCTTTTGTATCACTATCAAAACAACAGGGAGTCCGTACCAAGACCGTCAAGAAATCCGCACGTACCATCGTCGAGAAGTACTACCCTCGTCTTACTCTCGACTTCCACACCAACAAGCGTATCATCGATGAGATCGCCATCACCCCCTCCAAGCGTATGCGTAACAAGATTGCTGGTTTCACCACCCATCTTATGAAGCGTATTGCCAAGGGACCCGTCCGTAACATCTCCTTGAAGCTTCAGGAGGAGGAGCGTGAGCGTCGTTTGGACTTTGTTCCTGAGGTTAGTGCCTTGGAGCAGGAGACCATTGCTATTGACAAGGAGACCCGTGACTTGTTGGAGTCTTTGGGATATGGAAGCTTGGGTGGTGTTGTTGTAAGCAACCAGGACAGGAACTAATTGATATCCTAACCCTAACAGAGAAAATGTTGAGAAACTATTCAAGTCAGATTTTGTACAAGTCAGATTTTGTATAACATATATATTTTATTGATTGTAATTATTCTAGTTTAGTCTACGTTGACGATATTCTTCATTAAAGCGTCTGAGATGCAGCGAAAGGGTCACATCCGTGCTCGCAAACTAACGCAGCTCTGGGTTTCGATGAAGGCCTCACTGGGATTTCCTCATCCATCTCATCCTCATCCTTCACAATAACGTGAGCTGGCAGTGTGAACTCATTTTCGTAGAAACTACCCTCTTCATCATACCATTCCTCAAGAATTGATATATTAGTCGATGGATCAGCTTCAATTCCAAACAAAGTCACCAAACAAGTATCGAGCTGTGCTCTGCTTTGGAACCAGAAGAAATGACGACGATTGATTATCTGGCCGCCTGATTTATTTGTAACATCCCAAGCAATCACATTCTGGTCTCCAGCATTTCCAAACATTTCGTTGCGTGTTAAAAAATATGGGGCCTCAGCCTTGAGTTTGATGTTCCCCTCTTGATCAAAGTACTGCACATACTTTTTCGATCCAAACTCAACGATTTGGAGCGTACCACCTTGACCGAGTTGTCCACGATTCCTATCGCCTTCATTTGGTTTGCTGAGAGTGCGGTTAACTTGGACCAACGTGAACCTACATAGTTCTTTGGGAGGACCAGGGGCGAATGTGTGGAAAGCTGCGTTCTCAGACGCCTCCTTCTGCTTCTCTGCAGCCCGCTTTTCCGTCAACCTTTCCAAGGGAGCCTTGCTCTGGAGCAACAGCATTTGGAGAACGAGCATGCTCGTCACACGCATTCCACCACATTCGACAAACTTGTTTGCAAACTCGACCTGTTCGTTTGTTGCCTTCATACTCGTAACTACGATAAGGTTATCAAAACTGTCCGTCTCCTCAAGCGCGTTCGTCGACAATGCTATTGCGCCTGCAGCTTCTAGGAGCACTTTGAGCTCCTTCCTGGTAAAGTCGTTGTTCTCTTTACCGATACCTCGGCACAGTTGGAACAAATATCCGGCGAGGATTCCTCCTTCGGTGCTCGCTTCAATTCCATTTGCAATGGCTTCACTGAGAGGAAAGAATGTATCGCAAACATTCTTCGTCATGTCAATGGTCTCTGCAACTTTGTCGTCTTTGAGGAGGTAGTTATCCATCGGTAGAAACTGTCCTTGATCAAACGAATTCTTGAGCCATCTGGACGTGACGAAAGGTAATCCTCTACTCATGGCTAAGAGAACAGGTGTCGTATGAGGGTCCACAGGTGTGGTGTTATCTTTGGAAGCAACAAGGACTGTCATCGTGCCAAGGCATTGAGGATTAGATCTGTCCCAACAGACAACTTCTCCAGAGAGATTCTTAATTTTCTGGAAAGAATATGATAAAACTATGTGAGTAATCAAGAATAGATCTAATGCAGCAAAGACATAAACATGCCGAGCTTTAACACAGGGAGTCGTGACTCTACTCACCTCTTCATCATCATCGGAAAGAGTGAATTTATTTGGTACAATGCAGATTGGACCATTTGCTTTTGTGCCGGTAGTTTTTTCGTCGGAGGAGAGGCTAGATGTAGATGCGGTCTGGAAGTTCTTGGCAGATGATTCGCTTGTGCGAGTGCGAGTGTATGATGTGTCATCAGAGCGCCCTTCGGTTGAGGTGGAGGTACGCTCGGATTGAGTAGGGTTAGTGACACGGCCACACGGTGTTTTGGCTCCGAAAGGTTGCGATGATCTCTTGTCCGGCGTTCCGGCGAGGAAATTGCCGATACCGTTTCCAGGATCGTGGAAGCTCATGTTGTGGATTCCTTCTTGGATGCTTCCAAGTGTTACTCCGGGGCGATAGCCTTTTCGGCGACCGGGGGTGCGGCGGCTGGCTGCATTCGACGACTTCTTCATCTTCTTGATTATAACTATGGAGTTGTTTCGTTTCCGTTGTGCATGCTTGTGGAGCTTCAGTTTATTTTATACATGCGTAACTTAGACTACTAGAGACACACAATTGCGAGGTGGGGAGCCGGTTGGGGAATGGAGTGGGGGGCGTTGATGAAGAGTGGGAAGGATAAGGATATCGGAGAAGGGAGGAAGAGAAGGGCCATCGAAGGACCCAACGGCTCCACAGTCCGAACATGATGCGTTCATATTTGAGAGTGTGTTCGATCAAGTGTCAAAGCGTTTGGAGGAAAAGTCGGATTGGTTTATAAAGGGAGCACCACGGGCGTGCATGTGTGAAGAAGGGGGCAGCGAAGCAAATAGGGGGAAATTAGTAATGATGAACATCCCCTCCGCATGCGCTGCTGGCAGGCTCTGACACAAAGGCGCCCCATCACCGCTCTTCAACTCTTGATTTTCATCCGCCATGACAACATCCTCCCTCATGCTGGATTGCCCCACTCCTACAGAGCTAATATGATCTGGAAACGACAGAGGCGCCTCGGGTTTCACTGCAGCCTGCGTCGACTTTGACTTCCTCTTCCTCTTTTCATATTGTTTCCTATTCTTCTGAGACTTTACATCCTTCTTCCTCTTCTCCCCACTCTTCCTACATGCCTGCAATTTCTTGCGCACCGAGTCAACATCTGCAGGTGATGACGCTCGTTGGGACTGATCTGATGGCTCCATGAGGAGGTCGACTAGAGTGAATGTGAATTATTTCTTAGTCTTTGAAAAAAATAGAGATAACAATAACGTAAAATATATAAATATGAAGAGGATGATGTTGATGTTGACGTTCAAAAAACTAAAAGTTTGTGGAGCATGCCATCACTCCGAACGCAATGATCATTCCCCTGCTTCGTCGTGCTCATGCTTCCTTTCTTGGTCAATCTTGCGTTTGGTATCAGAGTGAGCTTTTGAAACGAATGATATGTCTCTGTATGTACCTTTCACACGAATACAATACCGGTCCCGTTTTTTAGCTTCTTTGCTGCTTTCTCATCTAAGGTCTGGAAGTAAGAAAACCATCTTCGTGTGTGTGCTAAAGTAGCCTGCAATATCCTTAAAAGGGGGTTGAAAATACCATTAGGGTTAAGGTATTTTTCTCACACACAGATGGCGCTTTTCTCACAAATCAACGTGGGAATCATTATCTACGAGAAATAACCTTAATGGTATCTGATTTGAGGGTTGCCGAATCTTTAGCCTCATCTGGCGTGATTGTGGGGATTTTTTTCTGAGCGCGCGGAGCCTCCTTCTCCTCCACGCGCGGGGGTTTGGGGGCTTTTTTAGCAGGCGGCGTTCGTTGGCCATCGAACGAGCAAATAGATGGCTTTATGTATGTAGGTAGGTTGTAGGTACTAATAGCGTATTGTATGTACTTTTGCGGCAGAAGATATTAAAAGATATTGCTGGTTGCGAAGTGCAAAGTGCACAGAGCGAGGGTCACATTCTTTATTGTCCATGGAGTGGTCCTTGCACCTTGCGGTAGAGAGTTGTTGGTTGCCGTCATCGCATAATGAATAATCCTTACTCCACTCGTCGAGGAGTCGGGAGGACATCCAACGCCACGAAATTTCTCCTCATACTTGCCTCAATAATCGGCATTTGGCTGGTCGCCATTTCCAGTTATCTCCGTAAGAATCCAGAGATTGAAAGCAAGTTCACTTCCGACATTCTAAAGGAAGAACAGATTATTGCTAATAAGTTATCCAAAGGGAAGCTGCGTGCCAAAGAATTTCTGCACCATAAAAAAGATGACATCAGCAATATTAAGCTGCTCCACAAGAAAGATGATAACTACAAGAAAGATGAAAGCAGCAATAACAATGGTCGTCACAAATGGGAACTATCGGCATCGGAAGATCTTGCCCTACGCACCACCGGTCCAGATGACACTCCCATCCACATTGTCTTCAGCACTGATTGCTCCCCATATCAGCACTGGCAATCCTATGCACTGTTCCTCTCTACGTTGAAAATCAGACAACCGGGACGGATAACACGCATCGCATCAGGCTGTACGGAAGAGGAGGAACTATCTATTCGAAAATGGCACGATGACCACATTGCAATTTTATCCAGCAGGTTTGGATTGCATTTAACTCCACATTTTTCATCAGTCAAGGATGAAAGTGGGAAAAAAGTTGGTGACTATGAATTCTTTAACAAGCCATTTGGGCTGTTGCATTGGATGGAGCATGGTGAACACATGGGAGTTGATCCTGATACGAATCAGCCATTTCGACACGATACAATCATTATCCTGCTCGACCCAGATCAGATGTTAATGCGGCCTATCACTGGTACCTTCCAATCGTCTGATACTGTCTTCCGCGGTGGCCCGAAAGATAAGGGATTCAACATCGATACTGAGCGTACATACAAAGACAATGAATCATCATTTGTTGTCAGGCATGGACGTCCATTATCACAAGAATTTGGATTCGGAAACTCGTGGCAACAATTCGCGGAAGTTGCAGGAAAGGAATCTCCAGCAACAAAGGTCACGCCCACGGAAGCAAGGCGCTCGTATGCCGTTGGTCCGCCTTATATTGCTACAGCGTTGGATATGCACGCAATTGCTCAAAAGTGGGTAGAGTTCGTTCCATTGGTGCATTCTCTCTTTCCTGAGTTGATGGCTGAAATGTATGCATTCAGTATTGCCTCTGCTCATTTGGAGCTGCCGCACCAGCTAGTTGGATCATTAATGATCAGTGATACGAACACTGATGGTGGAGAAGGATGGAAGTGGATCGATGCCCTTCCTGCGGATAACATATGCGATTTTGCACTGAACAAAATGGGTGACGATATGTCGCACACGACATTACCCTCCGTATTGCATTTCTGTCAACGATATGGGGTTGGTGATAAAGCCTTCTTTGCAAAAAAGAAGCTACCAACGAACTTTTTCTCATGCGAAAGTCCTTTAATCGAGGAACCATCAATGGATATCGGGAGTGGCAAATACTTGTACCGCAAGCCTCCGTTCCTTGATACAATAGTAAAGTATTCAGCAACCCAAGAAAAGAGAGAAGCGTTCGCAATCTGTAGCATGACGGGTTTCTTGAATCAAGCGGCATTATTTTTCAAGAGAAAACATTGTGATGGAATCAAGATCAATGTCAAGAAAGAGATTAGTATGCACGATTTACCCGAGTAGCTTTCACTTCTTGTTACAAACAACAATACACGTCCTAAATTTAGCCAAAAGTGCATATCTCATTCACCGCTCTTCTCCATCTACATTCATCGCTCTTTCTGAAGATTTCAGTCCTTCACTAGTTTTCGGGAGAAGCGCCTTGTCCATTTCCTCGGTGCCGGCATCATCTGACCCATCATCCCCTTCTTCTTTCAACGGCGTTGCATCTGCCTTTCCATCTGCTAATGGAGCTTCTTCTGTATCATCCTTTTCGTCTGTTTGTACTGTTTTCACATTCTCGATACTTTTCTTTGACACCTCTTCGGGAGTGTTAACCACATCAGCAACTTTCTTGACCTTTTCCAGACTATCTTCGACACTGATATCAGCTGGTATCTTATCATCGCCCCTCTGACGAGTTGCAACAACGCTTGCTTCAGGTTCCTCTTCAGCGGTCGCTCCTTCTGAGACCACAAGAGAATCTTTTCCGCCACCCAACCCCTCAAAGTTGGGAGGGATATCATCATCTTCAGCTGCATCAGAGGTTTCTTCCGAGCCAACAATTTCCTCTTTGGGTGCCTTTTCAGAAGTGTTGGTGGTCATCTTTCCTTCACTCAAGCCTTCAAAGTTGGGCGGAATATCATCATCTTCGGCTGTACTTGATTCTCCGCCTACCGTGACTGTTTCTAAGTTGTCATCGCCTTCTTTGCTTACAACTTCTGTTCTAGATGACTTTTCAGCATTATTGGTCATCTTTCCTTCACTCAAGCCTTCAAAGTTGGGCGGAATATCATCATCTTCGGCTGTGCTTGATTCTCCGCCTTTCGAGACTGTTTCTAAGTTATCATCGCCTCCTTTGCTTCCAATTTCTTCTTTAGATGCCCATTCAGCAGTATTGGTCATCTTTCCTTCACTCAAACCCTCAAAGTTGGGCGGAATATCATCGTCTTCGGCTGTACTGGATTCTCCCCCTGTCGAAACTGCTTCCAAGTTATCCTCGCCTCCTTTGTTTCCACTCTCATCTGGCTTATCCAGTTGATTAATTTCATCATCATCCATAACTCTCAATTGCTTTGTGCCATCAGCTGCATATACGTACTCGGCCTTTTTTTCAGCAGAGGTTGCTTTTTCAGTGACCTTTCCCTCCCCATCACCCTCCATTACCTTCATCAAAACATCATGTTCCTTCTTTTCTTTCATTTGTTCAATAGACTTTTCATACTCAGCTTTACCAGAAGAGTATGCACTAGTTGATTTCTCCTCCTCCTCTGCAGCATCACCAATATTTGTTGTGTTTTCATCCTCAGCTTCTTTTTCTTCCGGATGATTCATGAGATGGATCTCCTTCTCCAACTCATTATACCTGTCCACGAATTTCTTATACCTATCCACAATCTTTTCATTTAATTGCAATGTCCCCTCTTCGACTTGTTGTAATTTTGTCTCCATTTCATTAGCACGTTTTTCCATTTCACCTCTGGAGAGACGTGACGTTCGAAATACGGCTGGATGTGCCTTGTTATTCCTTGCCAGAGATTTTTCATGATGGGTATCAACAGGATCTGAATATTTACCGGGACCAACTATTAGCTCACCGGCACCGGCTACTACTTGTTCAGTGACGTCGTCGGCTGTGTCATCTTCAATATCTTTTTTATGTGCTCTCTGCTGACGGAATTCTTCCAGTAAGCTGTGCCCTTCGTGACGATGGCTTTGCTTTCTAACAGCGCCGCCTCCTCTGAGGTTTGGGTTGTTACTTCGAGCTTGATTGACACTTTGGGAATCCGCAGCTGTTGCTGGGAGGAGGATTAACAGCGTCGCTACCTTCATCAGAGAAAATATTAGGTAGTCAATGAGGAGAGAAGATGAATGACCGAGGCGAGATGACAGATGACGATACATACATACGTACAATACTCTAATGTAGATAGATGCATCTCGATGCTGCAACTTGAAGCGGTATCTAAAGAATAGTGATACATAGTCATTTTACAGAGAAAGCCTGCATAATTTACTCTACTCCTACTCAACACTACTCACACGCAACATTCCTGTGTCGTATCGACAATTGAAATCCATTTGCTTGAAGGAAAACAATTTCAAAAAATGCGGCGTGCGCCGTGCCGAAGAGGTGCCGAAGTACGAGTTTGTGCTTTCCTTAGCACGCAATAGTGGCAACAAAACAACCAAGCCGTGCAATACGTCGAATCTGGTGTTGACCTATTGGGAGATGAGCGCTCATCCATTCATCCCAGGCCTAGTCAAAGAAGCATACATTGCAGGATCATGGCATAGCGCTGGGACGCCAGAATTAATCCGCTCCGAAGTTGTAAACGGCACAGTGGTAGATTTTCAATGGAGGGCCGTCGGATCTGCCGTTTACTCTGTCACCGCCAAAGGAGAGATCCAGCAAGTGGACACTGACTCTAACGGTACGCCACTATTTGACACAAATTCATTTCGTGTGGTATGTTCATGCCCAGATGGTGACAGGCAGCAATTGCAGAGCAGATCTTCCAATGAATTGTATGTATGCAAACATGGGAAGGCGGCTCTAGACTCCGTCCTCGACGCTACTGCCTCCGCCAAGATTAAGGCAAAGAAGGAGGCGGCCGTAGCCGAGGCAAGGTTAAAGGCAGAAAACCGCAAGAAATACCTCATGGAACAACGCCAATTACAAGATCGTGAAATGCCTGGAGAAAGGGAGAGGATTCATTACGGTCTCTCCAAACGGAGTGATGAAGATATTGCAAAACTTGTCAAAAAGGCAGCCATGACAATGGATGGGCTAAAGGCACTGACGAAAATATTCCCCGAAGAGGTAATGCCGCCCAAGCAGACTATTCGATGTGGACGTTGTGATCAGGAATATGATCCTCAAATACCCTCAGATAGTGTCTGCCGCGAGGAGCATCCAGAAGACAAGTGCAAAATGATGTGGGATGGATCGAAGAAATCCTGGGAGCATTGTCGTAGGTGCGGAAAGGATTTTAGGTTGGATGGGTATCATTCTTGGGGGAAGAGAAAAAGGGATGACCCTGAGGATGAAGGTTCTTACTGTTTTGAAACAGTGCATGTCCCTATGGAAGATTATGACGAAGATAATGACCCTATTATGCAAAATTTGGATGACAGCGACTATTAACTATTAGCAATGCCTGTCAGTAATATGAGTAATATAATGTTGGGTAGTGGTAATTTCGGTATCTCTAGCAAGCTCCTTTTCATTAAACACATGAAGAACAAACCAGCAAGAATGTTTTATAGAAATAGTGCCAGTATGAAATGAAAGTAAGTAAAGAAACGTATATTGCTAGAAAATAACAGATTGCAGGAGAAAAATTAGAATGATTGTGCTGAATGTGGGGGCAAACCAATAAATATGGGAAACATGAAAAGACTTGGGTCTCTTTCAACACTCTTAAATTATGATCATCTTGTCTCTTCAAAGATGTAAGCTCAAAGACAAAGAGAGGGCCGAAGAGGTATTAAGATACAGTTGAATAGTGATAGCTCTAGGGTAGAGTTCATTAGTAGATAGTTACGTGAAAGCCAGCCTTCAATTGCGCCAGACTAGCATGATGCACGCCTGCCATCAAGACGATAAAAGGATATGCTTCTGCGTAGGGCCTTTTTAACCTCGTCGGTTGTTGCTTCTTTGGGGGGTGTACATGGGCCTGGCTCAAGTTCAAGAGCAAGATTTGAAATTAGAGATGAAACCGTGTTCATTGTCCCTGAAGATAAACGCTTGAACATTTTAGGGATGACAGGTTGTTGTATTTCTGGTTCAAAGTCATGATCTTCAAAGTGCCAGATTTTATGTCGTACTTCTGGTGCTGGTGGGTCATCCAACCTTGCTGCTCTTTCGTGATCATTGATGTGTGTGTCGTCTTGTTTTTGTTTTCCAGGGCTACTTTCGGCATGACTTGGACATGCAGAGCTTCCGTCGTCATGATTCCAGTCGAGGAATCCGTCCGTCGAGTATGTGCTGTCATCGGTAGTAACGCTGCATTTTGATTCTCTTCTCCTCTCATCAATTTCGTTCAGCCTATCCATCGAGTAAGCAACTACGTCATTGTCCACCCCAAAATCCATCATATCAACTGATGCAAGTGAAGCGTCATCTAGGTCATTAGTAATTGAGGTACTAGAAGAAGTGACTACTGCTCGGTTGATGGAATTGGCTGAACCTACTCTTCCAGCTTTTGGAGCGATTGTGGCTGGCTTCCGAGATCTGCATGGCTTGTAACCGAAGTCAAAGTTCATAGGAGTATTATTTGAAAGAAGCTCGTCTAACTGGCCGTGGTGTAAAGAACCTGCATTATCATCTCCTTCTGCTCCGGGCTTCGCCGCGGTTTCAACAACACGTCCTTTTTGTCCCGTTTCTTTGGACGTCCCTTCCTTGGTAGTGGCAGGAAAGAGGAGAGTCGTCATAGCTCCTCCGTTTGTGGCATGCCCATGAGACTTCATTGCTAATCTAATTTCTTCCCAAGTTGTTTTTGGATCTTGAAGTACTTCCTCCATTTTTACTCAATACTCAACCGCAGCGCTGCGAGTGCGGAAGGTTCATATAAGTTGGCAATGGCCTTTGACTTCGTACTTTGTTTATTATTATTATAGAAGGCGACAACATGGCACACGAGTGCTGCTGGTATGTACGCCGCACATTAGCAGAAGAAGGGCGTTTCAGGCACGTGCGTGGTACATAAGTAGGTGTCTGCTGCTGCCGATATGTAGAAAGCACACTGGTAAAAAGTGTCTTGATGCTGTCTTAACAAGTATGTTGATCGATCGTGTTATGGACAAAAATCAACAATCCAAGACGTCATAAGTATGTGTGTGTCGCTGGACAACTGAATGACGTGGCAATGTAATCTGTAGAATTTGTCCGCAAGAATTCCTCCGAAGCGGATACAAACACGGGACAGGATTACAAAAGTACCTGGGATAATTCTCCGGCGTTCTCATCGATCACACGCTGCTCCATTATCATTCAAGTGGAGAGCTCATAAAATACAAGAAGAAAACTTGACAACACATATCAATAGCAACTTTAAGAAACATTATGTAGCACAAAAGTCAACCCAAAACGATGCCACGAAGACAAATGACTGGCGCTTAAAACTCTTCGGTGATGAACTACGCATGAATACTATGACGAAGATGAAGAGAGGCGACATTGAGCAAGCACTTCAAGAAGTTTCCTTTGCGTCCATCCCTGACGCGTTTGATGGCTACGAATACCTAGCTCTCTTCTTCGGGGCTAATTACTGTCCTTTCTGTAAAGAGTTCGCTCCTACTGTCGTCGCTGCAGCTCCTGCCTTTGCTGCGAAGAAGACAAAAGTCATCTTCGTTCCAATGATCGAGATGATCTAAACTATGAAGAGTCCTGTAAGAAGGTTCAAGGCATTGACGTCATGGGCTTATGATCTCTCTAAGACTGCACAAATGAGAGACCTCTTCGGATTGAAGACCATTCCAGCCTTGATTATTCTGCAGAACAAAGACTTTGAAAAGGATGAGCCATTTGTCGTCTCCAATGCTCGAGAAATACTTGAACTTGATCCCAACCTCAAACGATTTCCTTGGGGATCTATTGAAAAACGCCAGGCAGCTCCGCTTACAGCCTGGGCTCGTCTTTTCATTCATGGCATACACGGAAACTGGTGGCAGCTTGGGCATAAAAATGTGTCCCCGTTGCATCCTAGTCAGATGTACATGGATGAACACGCTGTTCGGATTCGTGCTGGATTACTCAATGTGATTACTTGGGTAGCAATCATGAATGTATTCTATATGAGGAATCTTCTTCTTGTGAATGTCATTTTTGGTATCGCCTCATGGGAATTTGTCACAAGCATGCTATTCGGGTTGACTCCCTTTGCACCTCTGGGCATAATTGCGACTCTTGTTGCTGTAGTCTTGCAGCCCTCGCCTCTCTGGAAGCCTGCAAATCCAAAACGTTTTGCTTGGGGTAAGTCTGTAGATACAGTTTGCCTTTCTTGTGAAATGTATTCTTTTACCTAACACCAACCTCGTATCCATGCTTCTTTTGTTAGGTGTTGGATTGATGCTTGCCCTGTCCTGCTTCATCATTGTTCAATTCAAAGATGAAATTAGCGAAAAGGATTTCAAGGCTGCCGTTGCTGCAATTGCGTTGACCTGTAATTTATTCACTTGGTTGGAGAGCGCTGCAGGCTTTTGCGTAGGCTGCTTCGTGTACAATAATGTCTTTGTTAAGTACCTCGGAAAGGAAGAGTGTAAAGAATGTAAGCTAGCTAGGATCGACTAGAGAGTATGGACTGAAGAAGAAAGTAGAAGATTGTTTTTGATTGATCCTGTTTAGCATAAACATACATCTAGAACTGGTTTATTATTACATACATTCCTACACAAAATTACCACAGAACAATTTACTCATTCAAAAATTGCCGATACAGCATCATGTCCAAAGAAGGGTTTGCTTGTTGCCAGCTTTTCTCTGATTGCTGTTGCTGCTGTAGTTCATTGCCGTTAGAGTTCACTCGATTGTCGCCTGAGTACTCCCTCTCTTCCTCTCCACCCTCCTGATTAGTATACACAGTGGCATGACTCCCTTCCAGCCCTATCATCGGTTGAACCAAATGGGGTGCTTTTTCTTTTCTGAAGCAACAACGTAGTTCTCGGGCAATACACATTCCACGTCCTCCTCCTCATCATCTGTCTCCTCATCATTATCCAACATAGAGCAACATCCCAAAATCTGTTCAAACTCCCCTGTCTCACACCCCTCCTCCTGATACTGATAATCACTACACGAATTCAAACTAACATTGACATATCCATCCTCTCTCCCCACACCATCATTTTCGATGTATACCCCCTCCCCACTAACACCTCGTCGACATTCCTCACGTACTTCATCTTCCACTTGTTTCATGCTATATTTACAATTGAATAAGACGTCACATGCGCTACCGGCATTTGAGAGACGATCCCATGGGAGTTTGGTGAGGTGGGATAGGATGGGGTGGTGGAGTATTTTACGGCGTCGTGTTGTGGTGGTGGTTGTTGTTGTCGTGGGTGGTTGCGATGATATGTTGAGTGATGATTTTGATGCTGCCGCTACATCATCATTATCTGACGAAACGTATGATGCCATGGCTGCATCTGTTGCTGCTATTTCCGAAGAGGGAATTATCAGAACGGTAGCAGCATTATTGGAAACAGAGGCAGCGTCAATCAGAGGTTCTTGTTCTTGCTGTCCCCCCACCTCTTCATACGAAGAATTATTCTTTGATGGTGAAGAAGAAGATAGTTCCACAGAGACAAAGGTATCATCAACACAACCTTCGGTATCGATCCTCTCGTCGATTATTTCTTCTTGACGTTCCTCATTGATTGTCGCAGGGGCTTTTTCTGCACAAGATGTGTCAACTTCTGTCGACACATTATCTTCCGACGGTAACAGCACCTCTGCTTGATTTTTATCTTGAAACTCTTCTTCGATACCTCTTGGTTCGTTAGAAACTTTCTGTTGGTCAGAAGATAGTGTTGGCGTCTTGTGTACCGTTTCTGCTTCTTGTGCTAATTTGCCCTCATTTTCAGCGTTAGATGTCATCATCAAAGTTTCTGGCAAAGAAGAATAATCAGCCGGCAGCTCATTGGATTCTTCTTCTCCTGACGACGTTGGTGGTAGTTCATCGTCTGTAAGGATGTTATCATCTACAACAGCTGACGGTTGGGCATCATCGGGAGAAACTGTAAGAATTGTTCCGTCGGTTGGAAACATTTTGTATGTACGTTTTCTAAAAGCTAAGATGCTACTTTCTAAGCACACAAAAGATGTTTTAGAGCCGCTGTTCCTCGCTTCGTATTGTGAGATTATGGTTGTTGTTCCGATGAAGAGTAACGAAACAGTCGTGGTGTTGGAAGCTAAGCTAATCGAAAAATTCTACTGTCTACGCCGAATCGTGTCATCGCATCTTGTCATCTGCCAATGAACGTTGAGACGTGGGAAGAAAATGACAAAAATTGCAAAGACACCTGTCTGCCTTGAAGACTTCCCTCCGAGCGGAGTGAGGGCTGCATGCAATGCAATGTAGCTCTGCTGAAGCCCATCAGGCTTTGGCGAATGAACCCATGCCCCTCGCTCCTCCCATTTTTTGAATATCGATAACTAGTTTTTATACACCTAAATTCTTAACCTATTAGAAAGTACCATTCTTTGCTGCGTCCTGAGCTTCCTTTCTCTTCTTGTACAAGCTTTTTCTCGTATCTATGCGCCTAACTTCCAAGAGCTTTTGATCCATGGCGAAAAAGTATCGGGAGTAATCTTTCTCACCTTCCTGATCTGTCGTGGGAGTGGCACCTTCTTTGTTCTCAGAGGTCAGATTCCGACGCCTCTCTCTTTCCTTTGGACCAAGGAAGTCTTTCTCCGTAAGTACTCGTCTACCAGCCAAGAGATCATCGAGCTCTTCTTGGATCAATGTACGATGCTCAGTGAGCAGGGTAACTACCTTGCTCGCCGTGATCTTTGTGTTCCACGGTGATGCACTGTACTTTGTGATCAATCTACTGAGCTCGTTAATCATCGCTTCCAGCATCTCGGCCGAGAAATTGTATTCAGCCTCGGGAGTTGGACGATCGTAGACTGTCTTGAGACCCTTGCCATTTTCTATGAGTTCTGACCAGACTGTAAGTGCGAGGAAGAAATGTAACAACGGTTAGAAAGAAGGCACTACTGAGACATAAAAACAGGATGGAGGAAACTTACTACAATCCCAAGTCTCTTGCTCGATTACATAATCTCCAATCCTTGAATCCCTCTTCAGCACATTCCCAATCAAAGCCGTCTCTGCCTTTCCTCTGGTATAATCTCTCAAGTTCTCAGCCGAAATCACTGCCACAGGTGCACAACCCTCAGTGACCGTGGCACAGCGTGGGTCATACGCATCTTCGACCACAGTATCTGCACCTACAATGAGATCATAGTCAAGTTCTGCACGTGTGTACACAGTGGGCATCATGAGCATATCCCAATGGTGTTTTGTCGTCGTCTTGTGTGTGAAAATGTCCCTAAGCAGACCTCCTTCCATGTAATAATCAATGAACCACTTTGAAGAAGAGAAAATTCAAATACAGTTCGTTAGCTTTCAAGAATTGAAAAGATATGTGTATGTAGGATGACAGGGCAACTTACCCCATACCAGTCCACTTCATCGAGCACTCTTTCATCACGCCAGACGAGGAAATCTGAAAGTGGTGGACGCTCTGAATACAATCTATCCAGAAAGAGTGTGGCATCCTCCCATGTTTTAGCGTAGCCAATATCCCACTGTATGCAGAAAAGGCAGTTGAAGGGTTAGAACGCGGAAAGAATACATTAGTAAGCATACATTCTGCCAATGAGAGTGCACTTACAAGGATGTCGTGATATTCGACCTGCACGATGCAGAGGAAGAAGAGACGAAGATAGATATAAAGGGTTAAAACACGTGGGAAAAGAGTAGATCTGTCAGCATACATCATACATGTGCTCTCTTACCATACTCTTTCTAATATTCCTGACCATCTAACGAAGCATTGAAAGGATTAGCACGTGAGAAGAGTAGAGTAGATTTGTCAGTATACATCATACATGTGCAATCTGATATGAAATGGGGTAGTAATAGTTAGACAACAATAACTTACCATTACAACTTGATCTGCTTCATCTTCCCACCCCCAGATGCCCTCGTGGTGAGGGTAATTGGCTTTGATGAAAGGGTGGTTACTCATTCCAATGTGTTCTGCAACAAAAAAGATATGTGAGTGAGACCAGCATATAAACGCCAATACAAACTAATACATGTCACGTACCAAAATCCCATTCGTCCTTGGCCGGCCAACCAGTCAGGGCTTCCATCTGCAGGAAAATCATGCGCTTATCTCCGGAGGGGAAACCAGCTATGACTGTCTTATAAAAGTCTATATCATCGGGCACATGGTAGGTTGGCGGTGTCCATTTGCAGTCTCCTCCGCCAAGATTGAGGGACAGTGATCTTTGACTTGGCAGGTCGAGAGTTGCAGGAACATGCATTTGAGGTGCATTTGTTTGAACTACTGCGTAGGAAGACTGTCTCCGCAAGGATCGATTTAGCACAGGAGTTTTGAGCCCATCTTCCACAAGCAATGTTACTATAGCAGCGACGAATAGGACAGGCAATGCCCTCTTCGCCTTTAGTATCCTTGACATAGACTCCATTGTTATTGATGGACCCACTACTAAGATCTGAGTGGTTTGCTGTTGGTGGGCGGCGCAACCTGTGTTGGTTGATTCCTGCAGACAAAGTACTAAGGTCACAGACATACTGGTGTTACGGCATGCATTATAGGGTTGTGGGGGGAGACCCCCGACCGATCTATCAAAGGGAAGGCCTTTGAAGACATAATAAGTGGGGTCATTATTCAGAAATGTCTGTGTGTGTCTGAGTTCGCACTTTTGTAAAAGCAAAAGGAGTTCATTTATTGAGTTGTAAAAGCTAAAATAGGAGATCATTTCGTAAAAGTCCGAAAACCGTTTTTGGATCATCGGAAGTCACTTGTGTCGTAGTGACTCTAAAGAACCAGAAAGATCTTGGATCTTGGAGTCTCTGCAATTTTTTCCTGCGCTACTCATCTACTTACACACGCCTGAAAGAGAAACTATCACGCTTTTGTCATGGTCTCTGCGGCAGCATCCACACAGCCTGTGCAAACGTCTTTCAGTGGACAGAATCAGATGAATCTTCTCCTTCTCCATCTCCATCTCCAGGCCAGCTCTAGTTGATAATGTCAATGAGATATTTTGAACAGTAGATAGCAGCAGCGGTGGTAGGTCTTGCAACTCGGATGAATCTGGTATTGTAGAGCGGGCTTTGTCAGCTCAAAAATTCTCATCAACCCCGATGGCCACGCAGAACTTTGTTGGGCAGGGTTCTCAACCCAAAATTGTGCAGAGGGCCTCCTGTCTACACCAAAATTGTCGAGCCTGGCTGGTGTTCCACAACAAAAGTTAATCTGAGGGCTGCGCATCAAGGATTCTCCTCTCCCCAAGAGTCTGTTTTTCTGCAGATTTGATAGCACTTTCAATTATCATATTTGCAATCAGCACCAACAATTGCCGACAAGATGAAACTATCCGTCGCCGTCGCTCTCATCACTCTGCTCTCTGGAGCACACACTGGAGCAGCATCCGCACGGCCAGCACGCATTCGAAGTAGCCAAAATCAACATGAATCATCCCAGCAAACCGAAGATATGGATATCTATCTTGGGCTAGCTCCCGATGAAGACAACCATCGTAAACTTCAGTCCGTGTCTATCTCTATGCCAATGTCAATGCCACCAGAGCCCGTTAATCCAATCATTGAACCCGTGCCGGAGAATCCTATCGAACCACTTCCAGAGAATCCCATTGAACCCGTGCCGGAGAATCCTCCTGAGCCCGTACCAGAAAATCCGATTGAGCCCGTGCCAGAGAATCCAATTGAACCAACTCCTGGAGATGAAACAACTGGGTCTGCCGAGCCTGAGCCACCTGTAGAGCCTGACAATCCATTCTTTGCCAAATCCGTCAAGACATCAAAAGCCTCCACCACAAGTAGCAAGTCAAAGACACTCAAAGATCATCCAATGGCCAAGGTTGCCAAGTCAGTGAATGATGCCAAGGCAGAAAAATTAAGTGTAGCCAAGAGTACCAAGGCTAAATCTGCAAAGAGCAAGGCTAGTGGAAGTGGAAGTGCCAAAGCTGGAAAATTGTTTAAGGAATCTATGCCATAGATGAAGAGAAGTAGTAGGTGAGAGTGGTTGAGATTTGAGATGCGGCTGGCATGCGTATGTGAAGAGAGATGGAATTATGTGTATTAGTATTGTAGGCGGTGAGATGATTTCGTGGCAAAATCAGGATGACGACGGGTGCTCCGTCATCCCAGGATAAAATTAGGGAGAAGTTTCACCAAAGTCATTTTCTTTCTCGGTAAGATTAAAAGGGAGAGAATTATTGACTTTTTTGCTGAGAATCAAATGTCTCCGCCGTGGAGTCAACCAGGTGGTGAATAAGCAGCTTCCTGCTCTACTTTCCAACTTCTCCTGGGTGATTAGCTCGGTTTTGCTCTCAGCTCCCTCTGCTCTCAGAGATTGTTGATGGAAGAGAGGTGCCCGAATGAGAGTTCACGTCGGAATGAGCTCAACGTATACAAAACGGAGGCAGGAGCGAGCTTGAATGGCTGTGAAATCTTCCCTCCAAGCGGAGATAGTTGCAATCGAGTTAGACTTCTGTCTAACAGCAATACCTGGTCGTATCTGCAGCAAGTCTGCGATGAGTGTGATCATACTAAGCAGACTCCCAGAAACTGAAGCTCATCATGGCGAAAAAGTATCGGGAGTAATCTTTCTCACCTTCCCGATCTGTCGTTTGAGTGGCACTTTCTTTGTTCTCAGAGGTCAGATTCCGACGCCATGTCGATGCAAAGTTTGAATTTTTCTGCTACGATTTCCTACGTATACAGAGAAAAATCCTTGAAACGGCCTTCGTTAGGAACGATTCAACCTCTCAAAACTTTTTTCGTCAGTCGATATCTTCTCAGCTTCTCAGTTCAAAGATCCATCAAGTCATGATGAAGAAGACGTCGAAGAAAGATGAGGACGAATCTATCCCTTCATACAGAGTTGTCTCGGTTTCACTGCCAAAGCCTGATCGCCGCACAGAGGATTTGACTGCATTGTCTACTCCAAAGATGCAATCTCAGGGAATCATCTCAGCTACTCTTGATCAAAACCATCATAGGCTTCTTTCCTTTCCCCAAGGCAAACAAGACGCATCTAACGCCCGCCTCTTGGAGTTTTCGGCCTCCTTCTTCTCCGAAAATTCAAGGATGAGAACGAAATGCTGCTCCAGCAGGCCGATCTGTTGGCAAAAGAGTTGAACGATGCTTTTTCTTCTATAGCAGAGAGAGATTCTAGTATTGCATCACTGAGCCACGAATTGTCGGGGCTGCTGTTCTCGTCTCTCGTTTATATTTTCTGTCACGAGCTGTGAGAGTTAGTCACGGCTAGCAAATCTGAAAAGCTACGAGAAATTTCCGCATTCTTTGCAAATCCAAACTCGAGACATCCAACATTTCCAACACTTTTGCAACCCTGCCGCTACGCCGCTACCTGGAATGCTTCATCCGTCAGGAAGCATTATCACCATTCACTACGCCGAGTCTATAGCCATTATTTCACCTAGCACAGCTGCATTGTACCAGGTAGGATCGTCGCGGGGGTTCCGCTGCGTAGGCATAGACAATTGTTTTGGTAAGACTGTTCATTGCCGACGGCGCAGGGATGTTCGAATTTATTCACAAGCCCCTCTAACCCACTTCATTCGCTCTCATCATTGTTTCACCTCACTTCGACGAAGTAGGCAGATAGCTGTTGTTTCTCAATATCCATTTAGCCACGATGGAGCAAGATCACCCTAGTCTTCAAAATCCGCCTTTGTCAGCATTGGCCAAGAATATTTTGCACTGTTCACCCTCCACCTCATCCCCCATCAATAAGAATAATGCCATCGTTACTATCATCGGCGAAATTTATTCATTGCATCCCCCCTTTCTCCAACCAGCCCGAGTCAAAGAAGAATTGACAGCCGATGTGTACTTGTACAATGACGCTCCTACGCCATCTCCGTTGCGGGATCTTAAAGTATCCTCTTTCATTGGAATGCAGGCATTTCAAGTGTTTGTTCACATAGGCAACAGTCCACGTCAGTACATCATCGCAGTGAAGCATCCGTGTGAGATACGGCATCTGGGGGGTCGAGATAAGATACGGCACAGTCAAAACTCGGGTAGATTCCGTGCACTTTCGTCCCATCTTCGCAGCAACAATATTGTAGCTGTTCTGGAAGAAGGAGGACGAATTGGATTCGTTGTGCCCAATAAAAGTTGCGAGTATTCGGCTTGTGTTGTCTACTTGTCCATGGATGAAGCGAAACATCGAATAGAGGAACTGAAGCAAGAAGAGAAAGCGTCATTGGAGCGAGAAGAAGCACTGGCAAATGATATAGAGAAGCGCCGAAGTTTACTATTTGCCACAATTGATGAATCTTGCAGATTCAGTCTGAAGTGCATGGTAATTATGGTAGACAATATTCGTGGGCTGGATGTTGATACGATCAAGCAGCTCTTCAGTGAAATCGGCGAAGTAAGTTGGCAAGGTCGAGGTCAGTTGGGTGGCATGGGATGTCTGGTCATGCCGTACGATGTTGGTATGATAGCCATTGATCGACTCAATGCAACAGAGATAAAGGGGCGCCTGCTGAGAGTAAGAGAAGCATTGGACCAAAGGATTGCTAGTGACGTGGCAGAGAAGCTTTCATTGATTAGATACCCAGGTATGTCATCGAGTCTGTGTAAATTTCATCCCTTAATCTGCGTCTTCTCATTCATATCTTCAATTGTGTTGCATTGCATTGTACAGAAAGTAGAAAGAAGCAAAAGATTGATAGCGAAACAGTACTAGAGTATTGCGATCTTGAAGAAGGAGAGATATGCGAAGAAGTCGCGCCGCCCCTCTGCGGATGTGGACCAGTCACATCGCCTGGCATTACGCAAGAGCAAGTCCCAGCTGGAAAGACATGCTCATGTGGAAATGATTCATGTGATGAGTGTGGAGGGTCTTCTCGCCAGGAGGATCAACCCACCCTTGTTTCTCCCGCATCTGGAACAGGTATGTCGCTTGTGATTATGAGTGTTTCATCTTTCGTCATTATTTTATGAAGAGACTCTAACATGCTTTCACTTTGCATAATCTCATTTGATTTCAGAGCTACCTCCAACGCAAAAATACAGAGACGTTGAATCTGCACGTGCTGCACTTATGCAGAAGCAGATTGATGAGATGAAATCGAGGGTTCAATTCGAGAAGGACAGATGGGAGGTTGAAACGAAAGCAGATGCTCACTGGAAATACCCATCTATCTATTATGGAGAGATCAGTTCGCTCGAAAGGACCTGCCCAACCCGTGAGAAAGCATCCAGCCAAGGATCCGCTCGAATACGGATTTTCCTCCAAGGAGGAATATGAGCTACTTCGATACAAAGCAATTATATCGATCATTGATTCGCCCTTCGCAGAATCCTTTCCAATGCTTGCGCAACAATGTGTTCTCTATTTGGAGTTGGTAGGGCCAGCTGACATAATCAAAATCTGTGGCAACCACTGCGCGGTACAATACAATCATGGACACCACAACATGCATACCAACGTTGGCAGCCGCAGTGGATACAAGTTCAAGCTCTGTTGCTCAGTTATTGCACAGATGGCAATTAGTGATTACTGGGCAGATATTACAAGCATCAAGTGTGGAGATGATATTGGACATGCCCAAAATTTCAACTTGTTTGAGTACTACTTGACGCAGTGCTGCAAATTCCAGCATTGCCCAGCCGGTACAGCTGAGGGTACAGCTCCACTCGTAGACTCCCAATCTCTACCTGGAGTCGCTATCAACGCTTGCGGCTAAAGTACTTCTTACATCGAATGCAGGGTATGCCTCAAGAATGACAAACTTGTCCTTTCCAACCTGGTGTCTCCATCTGCAAACGTATCGCTCACTGAAGAAGCAACACGCCACCTTCAACACTTGCGAGTACCAGTTCAAAATCTCAGTGTGGAAGAGAGTGCAAGGAGAATGACTATGGAGATCTCCAAGCTTTCAACGGAGCTCATCGAACCATTTCTCATGAGGGCCGGGATCATCCCTGAGAAGACTTTCATTCAGTACGCAATAGACCACGCCGACCTTCCTTTTGTCACGTACGATCCATCAAATCTCGAGGAGACGATTAGACATTCGTTCACAAAAGAAGGAAGAACAAGTCCATCCTATGGGCTTGCTTTGATGCCTTGGAGGAAGATGCAGATGCTCTCGTTGGAGGTCAAGCGGATGTTATCCAAGTTTATGCCGGTAATCATCGCGATGAAATTCAGCAGCTACTAGGAGAAGATGCCTCTGGAGATGGAGACTGGAATTTCTTTCCTGTTAGGTCCATTCTCCGCAATATGGGTAGAAATGGGGGTACAAAGAGTCAAGAACTCCTGAAGGCGGCACTTGGAGAGGAGGAATACTCTCAGTTGAAGTCTGATAATGGAGTAGAGGTGGGATGACAACTGCAAAAGTCAAAATGGAGAAGAACTTGAGAGACGGAAAATCAGTTCATATCATCCCAATGTATTGCAGATTCTGGTGAAGAAGGCTGTGCTGGTGAGACGTGGTCGATAGGTTGTCGCGATTCTAGAGGCTCTCTCAAGAGTCCTGTTGCCGAAAGTGCTTCCAAGACCGAGACAGCAGACATTCCCAACAAGACCGAGACAGCAGACATTACAGTTGGAGAGAGATTGGACGACCTCTCAACGAGAAAGAGCTTTCAGAAGCTTTTTCAATTGAAGAAGGAGGATAAGAGCCTTGCCTATATTACCAAAACGTTGAAGTTGGATTAGTTATAGTTACAGCGAAGCTAGCGTAAGCCTGTTGGCATAGAAGCGATGACACAGACAGATGATGCTACATTGGCAGAAGAACCTACAGGCAAGCGCGGGATGACGATGGAAGTCCCTCAGAGAGAACAATACGACGAAAGGATAAGGTCACTATCAAAAGAATTGTCAGAGATTCGTTCACTTTTTGAACGTGTCCGATCAAAATGTGAGGGAAAGACAAGCTACAAATAAGTATCGACATACTACTCGTCCTAAAACAAGCATCACTCTATTATATATATTACGCACACGATCACTGATTTAATTATCCCACCTATCCCACGATGATGATGATGATTCCCAACCTCCCGAACTTCCCCATTTTGTACCTTATGGCAAAACAAATCCAAAATTTGAGCTTGCCAGTACCACCACTCTTCTCATATTTCATCGTACCCGTGGCGCTTGCGTAGTCTCCGAACCCACCAGTAATACCCCCGTCAGTGATGAATTCCGAGTTCAAGGGATCATCGATACCTGGATCGCACATGGTGCTGATATATATCTGATCTTTGAAGATAGGACCTCCGTCGAGACCCAACATTGCTTGTCCTTGACAGGAGAAATCTGATACACTCTCTCTTCTGTATGCAAAGATGCCGTCGTAGGAGTTGTTCCCTACATCGTCGCTACTCTTGTACGCCCTGTAATTAACGTAGGAATTGGTAAATCTCCCCCCCACTTCAACATCATCCAAGATGTTGTCCTCGTCGAGGTCAATGTAGATCGTCTTGTGTTTGCAGTGGAAGCCTGAACTGCCAGAATTCGATGAGCTCAATTTATTTCCTTTGCCAGACCAACCATTCCAACTGTCATGGCCATTTGAAGATTTAGACGATTTGCTGCTGTAACCTCTTCTCGGTTTGGCGCCTGATCTCCACCATTCATCAGGGCTGGAGCTGGATGGTGCCCACCAGTCATCATCATCATCGTCGTCGTGGTTTGGTGCCCCCCACCAATCGTCGTTTCTTGGTTCTCCCCACCAATCGTCGTGGCTTGGTGCCGGTGGGCTTGGTGTCCCCCACCAATCGTCGTGGCTTGGTTCCCACTTGGCGGCAAATCTGTCACCGTCCTTGGAATTATAGAAGTCGTTGGATGTCTTTGACTTCTTACCTTCGGAGGTGGGTAATGACTGTGGCGAGGATAGATATGGCGGTGGCAGTCTTCATGGTGATGGATGAGTGTATGATGACTGGAAGTAGTTGGTAAATGGAAGTGTTCGATTGGTCGTTTCAGATTAAACTCTTTATATGGCTGTAAGTAACCAGCTTGGCTGGGCCGTGGCCGTGATTGTGTCCGTTCAAAATTTCCGTTCAAAAAAGGAATCTCCGTTCAAAAGGAAGTCTCCGTTCATGAAAGCGGTATTGTACAAAAGTGTCGTACCTACTCTATATACTCCCTTTGGAAAGGAGGCCCGATTAAAATCCCTTTTAAACCAGCACCGATACTGACAAAACTCCCGACACTATGACACAAAAAACATCAAGAAAAATCAAGCAAGAGCTTTCATCTTTCAAGATGGTGGGGGATCAGTAGTGTAGCGTGCCTTTCAACAACGACTCTCTCTTCATTTACTTTGGACATCACTGCAACAACCTATTAAAACAAATGGAAGCAATCGATCTAACAGTCTACGCCGAAGCCCTAATCGCCACCACCGCCCGAGCCTTCTATGACGATGACGTAGTCTGCCTCATCGACGTCCTCCTCCGAGACAAATTTCTCCGCGACGATGACATGGCCAAACGCCTCCACCTGCCCGCTCGTCAACTCCGTCGGACACTTCAATCCCTGGAGGAGCAACTATTGGTCAAGCATGAACTAGTCGACGATTTGTCCTCGGGGGGATCACAAAATACAAAGTTTTGGTACATAGATTACAACATGGCCGTACATGTTATCCGCCTTCGTATCCACTTACTTCAAACGAAATTACAATCCTCGGAACTTCGTGCACGCTCATCGTCTCTGTATCTCTGCCCGGGATATAAAAATGAACGGTGCAATGGAAAATATACCGAGACGGATGCTCAACGTATGGTGGATACGAATAGTGGACGATTTTTATGTCGTGAGTGTGTGAGGGCTTATACGAATCATCCGAATGCACCACCGGTGGAGGAGTATACGTTGCAGTTGGTGGATAATCAGGTGGAGTTGAAAAGTGCCATGGATAATTTGAGGCGGGTGAATGTGCAATTTTCGAGCAAGATGGAAAGCGGCGGCGGTGGTGGTGGTGAGGGTAGTAGTAATAATCAGCAACAGCGACCATTGCGGCAGGGGATATTTGAATTATTACAAAAGGTTCGTCCCATACGAGGTGCGGAACCAATAACGAGTAATCTACCCAGTGAGAACATTAGTATGGGTGTGGGGAGTAAACGATTAGTGGGGACTGGTCGAACGGCCAAAAATCGAAATACAAAGTTGGTCAAACAGGGGATTCCCATCAATGGTCGACGAGGTGGAAGTAATTATTATGACACGGATGAATTGACGTTCTTGAAGAATGCCATGGGGCAGGAAATTGCATTTGAGTTGGAGAGGGGGGGAGGTGCACGTGCTAATTTGTTGTGTACCAAGGGAAAGATACGTAATAAATTAGTTGACGCTGCAGCTAGGAAGACAGGCGTAGATTTGGGCTTGGTGGCACGAGTTATTTTGGAGGAGAGGGAAAGGTTGAAACGAAAGAGGGAGGAGAAAGAGAAAGAGGATGAAAATGGGGGTGGTGGGAAGAAAAAGAAGAAAGCGGGGGTACAAGAGTTTGAATTCTTGCAAGATAACCTTGGAGAGAATGGATGGGATGGTGGGCAACTCACAAAAGAGGAGAAAGAAAACCGTAGATTAGCTTATTTGGGAGGAGATGACGACTCATCAGATGATGAAGATTTCGAGAAGAAGATGGCCACAAACATTCTTACTGATGAAACAGATGAGCTTCGTAACCTGCCAGAGAACGACTTCAAAGCTGCGTTCCAGCAGCAATACAAGATGGAAGTTGAAAGACAGATCAATCTATTGGGGTTAAAGTCATTAGATGATCTGATGCCATCATTGGAAGACGATGAAGATGGCGGTGTTGATTGGGAAGATGGATGAGCCCACATCATACAATCACCCCTAGCAATAGATAGATAATATAGGAATCCCTTACGCTGCGCCCTTCTGCTTCGCAAAGTCAATCGCATTACCGATTCCCCGATAGACCCAACAGCCAGCAAAGGCGCATAATCCAGCCTTGCCACCCCATCCACCATTCCAATACCCAGAATGAATTGTCACTGCGTGAATCAACCCGGCTATAGCACCCGCCGCGGTAAACGATCCAAACAATGGCATTGCATTTTGTAACTTGCTTGGCTTAGGTTTGCCCGGTGCATTCCCGTGCATAAGCCTCGATGGCGCCGACATGCCAACAAAAGAGCCACCATACAGTGCTAAAATTGCAGTCGGATCCTTCAAAAACAATGCTCCTAAAAGTCCAACCACTGAACTACTCCTCACTGGATCCGCCGCACCAGCATCATCACTAGACTCCCTCAAAAAGATTGTCAAGAACGCTCCCAAAGCATGATATAGCACCATTGTAACAAGAATACTTGATAATCCCGCTCCACTCTTATACAATCCCCTCCTCAACTTTTTACCCACAAACTTGATATTTTGATATTTCGCCACAGCCGCCGTAGCCAAGAACGCTGTAGCTCCAAGACGCCCTCCAATTCCCAAGAATGAATTTCGAATATGAATCAACATTTCATAACTTGCCGAAGTTAATGATCCCAACAATAATGCCATGGATATATTCGGTACTAAATGCCCCCCGCTCATTCCGGCAAATGATCCACAGAATGCTGCTTGGCCAAGTCGACGGTCCAAACACATGGATACCAAAAGTGTCGTGGCACTAGAAGCAAGGACAGGTGAATACCCGTTGAATATATGAAGGTACCACGTGGATATCGTCGATAGGATGGTGACAGCAATACGTGTCACCAATAATGGAAATTCGGGAGCTGGACCAGCTGGATCATTCCTCAATGGCCATTTAATATTCTTCAATAATAGAGATGCTCCACCACCACTGCCACCACTACTATTCGATACAGCCCCACCACCACGAGGGATTTTCTTCCCCGGAATCAACAATGGCGACACATTATCCTGAGGCGTAGCATCCGAAAAGGAACTAAACGGCGCAGCCTTGTTAGGGTTAGCCTGAGATCCAGAAAAGTGCTGTGCCACGTCATTATTAAAATCTTTCATTCCATCATGATTACGCCATGGGGGGAGGTATTCGGTAACGTCGGAATTGTGTCGTGATGATTTGGTGTCGTCGGTCCAATCTCCACTTTGGGGTTGTCGGGCGGAGAGATGAGTTGTGGACGGTGCTGTTGAGGGAATGCGGAAGGTGAGTGCGTTTACTGTTGCTAATGATTCTACGCTGTATAGAGCAGCGGTTAGGAGGAGGATGACAGGTGCTGCTGAGGAGGTTGTCATGGTGGTGGTGGTAGTATGGCTCTAAAAGCAAGGTACATGTCACAACTTAATACTGTCATTGCTTTGCGCTTTGTTGAGGGGATTGAGCTTCAAGTAGATGAGTGCAAATGTTTCCATGAGGGGCTGCATTTGGCTGGCATGACGTGGCATCAGATTCAGTGTTAAAGCGGCACTAACTAAACGCGTTGGATTACAATGACTCTCTCGTAAGTACATAGGAAAAATAGGTAGCGCCAGTTCCATATGTATCATTATCAGGTCATTACCTACTTCGGATAAGTATCACGGCTGAAGCGGCACTGAGGTCCTTAGAGACATGCGTTGGATTACATGTGACTCTCTCGTAAATCTATCTATATACTAATAGTGACTCGCGTGTGCGTGTGTTTGTTTGTTTGTTTGTTTGTTTGTTTGTTTGTTTGTTTGTTTGTCCGCCTAAAATTCATCGCCGAAATCAGGAAGGGCATAAGTAATTTTGGCCTTTTTTGGTGAGCCCAATTCCAGAAAGGCATAAGTAATTTTGGCCTTTTTTGGTGAGCCCAATTCCAGAAATTTGGCGCCGCTTTTGGTGAGCCAACCTTTGTATTGATTCCTATGTAGCTACTTCAGTAGAGGCGGGTTATTTGGCGAGCGTGTATTTGCCTTTTAAGGTGAGCCTTTCGTCCCAGCCCCCAGCCCAAAGAGAAGTTGGGGCGGGTGTTTTTTTTGTTAATCAAACGGGCGAGAGATGTGTCCATAGAAAATCGCACATCACACCCGCACCACAGAATGCCGTGAAATATGTACGGTCTGAACACGCGCTAGCACGCGAAGCGGCTAGTAGGAAAAATATACTTATCGTCACCCGTAAGCAGTTTTACAGACACTAGTTGAAACATTCCTCGCCGATCAAGGCCTTCCTTAATTGTCGGAAGTAGATCAAGTTTTTCATACATCGTCACCCGCTAAGCAGTTTTACATCATTCTTCGCCGATCATTCCTGCCTTCCTAATTGTCCGAAGTAGATCAAGTTTTACATACATCGTCACCCGTAAGCAGTTTTACAGATAGATGTTCAGTTCCAACCTCCGTGCAATTCGAGGGAACCGTCTCTCACGTTACAATCATTCCTCGCCGATCATTCCTTCCTATTAGTTACATCATTCCTCGCCGATCATTCCTTCCTAATATCTGTCGTAGATCTGAGATCTGAGCTAAGATCAGTAAGTAAGTATATGTATGTATGTATGTGCTTACGTATATCATTGACTCGCTCTGCATCTGATTAAGTAGGTCAGTGCAAGACATTGGGAACATGGTCAAGGTACAAGTGGATGCTGTCTAATCTCTTGCAAATGACCAAGGCCAAGGTTCTTAACAATGGGCACCATGTGGATTGGTGGTAGGTATGGTCAGAGACTTTCCGGCCAGTGTGTGTGTGGGATGGGGAAATCCCATCAAGTTGCACGCAGCACTTTATGTTTGACTTGAGTGCTTGCTAGCTGATACTGATATTAGAATATACAATAATTCAATATATTGAGCTTTTATACCAGTTTGAGAAATGGCAGTACATCCCCAGTAGTTCTATCAACACTCATAATGTCGCAATTGGCCGAGTTAACATTTCCAAAAAATCCTCTGCACTACAAAATGGTTTGGGAGACAATCTATTCAACTTTTCCCCATGTTGATTGTACATATATTCCGCAAACTCTCGCAACATTTCCTCATCCACATTTGCATCAGCATGATCCTTCGCCACTCCTGGCAATGTCGCTACTAAATCTGATACAAATGTAGCTGCATGAGGCAATGGTTGATCTCCATCATTGCCCGTATCCAACGCTCGTGCAATCGTTATCTGATACAACAAACTCTTCTGACGATGATACTCCAAAATTCTTGCACTTAATATCCCTGAGCACGATCCCTGATGAACATTAAACCTAGCGGAGTAATGATTTTGGATCAAGTGTGCTATGGAGGGATAGCATCCCGTATTGAGTGCTCGGATGGCCATCCATCCACCTAGGTAACAGTTGACTTGTGCCGCTTCGGAGTCTTGATTTTCAACCATGCCCTTCAATCCTTTGTTCACTAACACAAGTCCCTGGAGTGCACGGGTGCGAATATCTGAGGTAGCTTTGGGATGACAAATGGCACCAATGGCATGTTCCACTCCCCTTAGCGCTGTGCCAAACTTCACCCAATCGGGTAATCCCCGTGAAAGATCCGTATCAAATATAACCACAGTTGGCATCATACTAGGATGTGCCGCACCACTCTTGACGTTATCCTTGGTCACCAACCCAGCCACATGTGTCAATTCCGCCATAGCAAAGGAATTAGGACAACAAATTTGAGGCGGCAACGGGGGCATCGGATCTCTGTTCTGTGCTGCCTGAATTCCCTTCACCGTGGCCTTTTCTCCGTCTGCTGCCGAGAGCCATAATCGAACAAGCTTTCCCGCATCTTGAACAGCCCCCCCGCCAATGGTGAGGACGCAATCAGCTTTGACTTCAGCAGCCTCATTGCATGCCTTTAATAATCCATCCTCCGCACCGCCCATGCTCACGTCGCAATTAATTGGAGCTGCCAAAAACCCCATCTCTTTGAGTGTTTTCACAAAATGTTCTACCATTGGTTTACTAGATTTATTCGCCATGACGTATACATTGCTGACGTTCAATTGCTCCATTTCGTATAGCGCAGTGGAATCGAAGGGAACGCCGACGTGCACTCCGTCCATGCCAGGGGGGACGGGGAGGGCTTCGCCCTCAGCGGCGAGGCGTTTGTCTATGGTAAGACGGCGAGGTGGGCGTGACATTGTTGTAGTTACGCGCTTATTATAATTATTGTTTGTGAGAAAACCGTCGGACGTGGCCGAGAAAAATAAGAGGGGCGGCAGCAATAGTAATGTTGACAATGACGATAGCAGCACCATTACAAGCACAGTGACGGCTGTATTGGTTCGTTGCAACAACCACCGTGGGTAAGATGATGTATGATGATGTGTGCGTTGTTGGATTGCATCCGTAAACAAGGAGGAAGCGACACTGACCAGCTGACCTGAAAGTTAACGGAAGCGGAGGTAATAACTTGAAGGATGTTTTATGCAATTTCATCCACACGCGTGACTATCTACCAGGAAATTGATGTCTGTGTGTTATCACACGGAATAAGACTTTGTCTGTGTGCCTGTTTAGTGGGAATTCGTTACTCAAATTGCGGAGAAGTGACGTCCTGTCCGTGAGCGGCACTGTCCGAAGCAACGCCAACAATTTTGTTAGTAGTGAACAGCAACAGTAATGACTCCAGCAAGCCGGTGCCAATCATATTATTAATCAACCAAGCGGTGGGATGGAGGACATATTCCTCGTGCAATGATCTGTGGCAATCGGCAGCGGAATCGACGATTCGATTAGTTTAAGATTCAGCGGCTCTGTGTAGATTAGCTGACAAATAAATGATGCCATCGGTCAAATTTGCTCCCCGTTCGGGCAGTAACAGTGCTGTTGTTGTGGTCGATTTCCAGAATGAGTTTGTCCGAGCCGAAGGAAAGCTCAACGGAGATGTTGCGGAGATGATGAAACTGACGGGAATGCTTCATAAAGTCCCCCATGTTATTAATGCTGCGCGGTAAGTTATTATTACGATTACATAATATTTATGTGTATAATATTCATATTATGATTATTAATATAATCATCGTTTTATTTTGAATCATTATTTTCAATCATTCTGACTCTCTATCTGACTATGTTATCATCTTATCTCAGGGAGGGCGGTGCGTTGGTAATTCATTCCCCGGTATTAATGAAATTCGGGGAGAAGTTCAATGACGAAGATTGGGATCCGGACGCGTACGGTGCCATTGATAACATGTTCGTTGAGGGGACATGGAGCAGTGAGTTTGCTGATGAAGTCAAGCCTGCTGAGTCAGATATCATTTTAAAGGACCGTGTCGGCTTTAGTGCCTTCAGAGGGACGGAACTGAAGGATATCATCGAAAGCAATGGCATCACTTGTCTTTTTGTCATGGGTTTTCTCTCTAATGTATCCGTGGAAGAAACCACAATCGAAGCCAAGGAATTATTCCCTGAAATGAAGCTTTACGTATGCAGCGATGGATGTGCCTCAAAGTCAAAACAGGTGGGTTGATAGTTTGTCTTTGATACACACATTTTTGTTTTGCACAACAGCTGTCTAAACATTTTTCATTCATTTTCCAATAGGAGCACTACATTTCTATGGCTGATACTTTGCCCATGTATGCTGACGTTATAGATTGTGCAGAAGCTCAGAGTATACTGAAGACGCCGGCTCCGCCAATAGCATCAGCATCATATGTGGAAGAGCCAAGGGAAACATTTGTGGATGTGGAGAGTGCAACATCAGCATCATCAGATGACGACGAATATGATGAAACAGAGGCTTTGAATTCGCGGCCTGCAGTTCAATTGACTTATCGACCCCGAATCCTGGCCTTACATGGTGCTCAGAGTAATAACTCGGTGACGATGCTGCAGCTATCGAACTTGCACATCACAGATGTTGACTACGATATCGAGTATCTTCAAGGAGGAGTTGAAGTCGCTGAAGCTCATTGCAGTCTCGACGGATTAATTCAAGGCCCATTCTATTCGTGGTTTGACAAGGATGACACATCTTCTGTCGTGAGAGCAGTGCGGGATGTTGTCAACTATTGCCGCTCGCACGGCCCATTTGATGGTATTTATGGGTTTTCATCTGGTGCAGTAGTTGCGTCTCTCGTGGTTAATCTTCCCGATGATTCAGAACTTCGTGATCTATTGACTTTGCATGATCAATCCAGCCACATTAGCAGCCAAATAAGAACGACTGATATAGCTGTCACCCACCGTCAGGATGCTGACTGGCAACGGCCATCCTCTCAAAGGAATTTATTTACTCGAAGGATATCAGTGCTCAATAATGACACTCCCCGCCCACGTCGCGCATCAGTATTACAGAATAATCCACGCCAACGTCGTCCATCAGTATTACGTCGTCCATCAGTAGTACAGAATAATGCTCCCCGCCCACGTCGCGCATCAATATTACAGAACAGTTCCACACGTCGCGCATCACTCTTTGGGAGCATCACACGTCCCCCTATTAGGGGGATCCCCTTTGAACAGCCTCTATTCAAGTTTGCCATTCTTGCATGTGCTGCACCAGATATCTCTTCTATCCGTGAGGTAGTAGGTTATGATCAAATTGGGGCTGTCAGTATTCTACTTCCTTCGTTCCACATTATCGGAATTGAAGATGACTTCAAAGCCAGAAGCGAAAACGAATGCTTCATTTTTTGCATCTCGGAAAGTCAGGTACATGCCTGGTGGGCATGGAGTGCCTCGTAATGTCAGTCTAGACAAGGACTTGTGTGCCGCATTGAGGAGTTTTGCAACGACATTGGGAAGGCCTCCAAGAAATGGACAGGGCTCCAAAATATGTTCAAATGAATAAGGTGTCGGGAGTCTATCTTCTTAAGGACTCCCAAGTCGCCTTAGTGAAGCTCAAACACGAGAAGCTCCCTGAGGGAAAATTCAGGGGTGGGGCTTCGATTCGAGGTGCATTGGCTGCGCAACCAGCAGATAAGCCATTCCTTTACACGTCTCGAAATACTAATGACATGGAAAGTACTACGTATGGAGATCTATTGAGCTTTATCGATGGAGGGGCAGGAGATCTTCGTGCATTGGGTATTGCTCCAGGAGAAGTTGTATCATATGCGGCTCCCCCAGGCGGCAGTGCTCTGGCAGCAGTCGCATTCTTATCGATCGGGGCCCAAACAGCTGCGGCTCCACTGGCCCCTAGTACTGCCGAGCCTGATGCTCTTGATGCATTGGATCAGTTTGATGCTAAGCACCTTATCCTCTTTGAAGGAGTTGACTGCCCTGGTGTGGAAGCAGCCTTTGAAAAGTATGCTGCGACCGGCAGCGCACAGATTCACAGAGCTTCTGTTGTAGGTGGCGAAAAGCCTGGCTTGTTTGAGTACAATGTTGATGCAAGAACTGCCAGCTAATGAAATTTGGGAAAACGTCCCTAATGAACACAATTGGTGGGACGTGCCTGCTTCTCCGCACTTCTGGAACGACTGCGCGGCCGAAAGGTGTACCACTAGCTCAGGTGATCTCATTACAAACGGGGCTATTATTGCACACGCCATGGTACGTTCTTATACATTCATTTCATCGACAAGAATTCTTTGATTGGTCGTGACTCTAACTCATCGTTGTCGCTTTCTCAGCAACTTACTAAGTCAGACGTATGCTACTCCATCATGCCTTTGTTCCACATCGGTGGTATTAGTGCTTCGATCTTATGTACCTTGACCTCTGGAGGAGCGGTGTCGTGCGATCCCGATCCTTTTGATCCTTCACGTATGGTTGAAGCCTTGGGATTATCCAACCCTCAGCCAACGTGGTACAGCTCGGTGCCCACAATCCACAATGCGACTGTGAGCTTCCTGAAGAATATCGCATCAAGTGATGAGAAATACAACAGTATGGGGGTTGGCACAGACGGTGTCTGGGCCAAAGGCCACTCTCTTCGGATGATTCGATCTGGAGCTGCAGCCTTGTTGGGTTCAGATGGTGAGGCCCTTGCTGCTGCATATGGTGGCGTGCCAATCTACTCTACCTATTCGATGAGTGAGCAGATGCCAATCTCGCAGCCTCCAGCTGGAAAAGATGACTCTTTTATCTCCAAGCCCGGCTCTGTAGGTGTTCCAGTAGCAGCTTCGACTGCAATTGTGTCTCGAGGTAACTTGAGGCCACAACCGCCAGGCGAGGAAGGCGAGATTGCTATTTCTGGTCCTACTGTCTTGAAGAACTATCTAGCCAACCCGGAGGCTGACCAGAAGTCTTTCTTTTACTTGTCCACTTAAAGAGGCTAAATGCCCGTTGCCCTACTTTCTCACGGGAGACATTGGTGTGATGGATAGTGATGGTTTCCTCAGCTTGAAGGGTCGTGCCAAGGAGCTCATCAAGAAAGGAGGCGAGCAAGTATCTCCGTTTGAAATTGAAGAGCCACTTAAAGACCCACCCATGGGTTGAAACGCCTATCTGTTTCTCTGTCCCGTCAAAGTTGTACGGAGAAGAAGTTGGTTGTGCGTTGGTGCTTTCGCCTTCGTGTCCAGCCGTCAAACAGATTGAATTGAAGCGGCGGAAATCACGCAGGAATTCGCTTCGGGCTTCACTGCATCGTTTTTCGCTTCATATGTCCCAGCATGCACAAAATGAGGATGAGGATGATGCTGCCTTGAAGAAGGTGTCTGCAGAAATGAGGGCATGGTTGAAGGAAGCCAAGTTGGCACCAGTAAGTGCCAGGTGTCTCCTTATGAGCTTGACTGGTGTGGATTTTGCTTGATCACATTTAATTCTGATTCTAATTCATCTCTTGTTCATCGCTTCCTTCTATTCAGATCAAATGGCCTACAAAGTGGATACTTGTCAGCGATGACCAGCTTCTCAAGACAAAAACCAAAAAGTACATCAGGGTGAATTTGTCCACGCACTTGGGAATGGATCCAGAAGAAGACGACAAGGTTGTCGTCGAAGTCGTCGCAAAGTCAAAGGTGGACTGGGAAGTTATCGGTGCTTTCCGTTTCATTCTGGCTTGCTACGTCATGTTCATGCATATCGGCTCAAACGAGAGTTGGGGAGCATTCAATAATTTGAGAGGCTGGCCTTGGCACGTTCACGTCTTCTTCACTTTGGGTGGCTATTCTATGGCATCGCCAATGAATCCCACCATCCAGAAGAAGTTCTCTTACTTCTTGGCAAGAATTGGCTCCATGTACCCAATGTACGCAGTAGCTCTTACTTTTGGACTCATCAATCTTCTCATCGTCTGCCGACCAAGCACTTTCCGCTCCGACTTCCATTGGGATGCGCAACCTGATGATCTGTACCTGGAAGATGGCTCTCTAGCTCCGCTCTTCTGTGAGGGTACACCAGCCACTCCCACTAGTTACTGGGGAAGTTTGTTCCTCACTATATTTCACCTACATCTTCGGCCTTGCTATCACTCCATTCTGGCCAATCACCTGGTGGCTAGGTTACTACTTGTGGTTTAGTTCAATGTACTACTGCTGCCTTGCCTGTTTCCCTGCCACCTACAATTACTTCTTCGACAAGACTCGAAAGAATATTCAAATTGTTGTTGATATGGCTCTTTGGACTTTTAGCAGCCAATGCTGCGATCTGCACGGGTGCGTGGTTCATTTGGAAAGATATGGAAGGTTATGGACATTATGACGAAGAGGGCAATCCAGCTTCACCAGAAGAGTATTCTAATGGGGTTGCTCAAAATGCTGGAGTCCTGTCCTTCTACTTGTTCGGTCCCCTCTGGCAGATCTATTTTGTGATTGGTATGGCCGCCGCCTTTTTGTATGACGCTCACCGTCCAGCGGAGAAGCACAGTGCTCGCAGATGGGGATGGGTCGCTGATTTCATTACCTTGTCGATGATTGGCATGAGCATTGCACTTGTCTTGCAAGGAGTTCAGCCTTCTGATGGCGAAATGTACATGCGCCCAGAGTCTTCCAATCAGAAAATGGATTCGGCAAATGCCAATCGTCTTTGGGACAACGTTTGCTGGCCGTATCTTTGCTCCTTTGACCACACTTTGGATCTATGCTCTTTCTACTGGAGAAGGTTTCACCGCTAAGCTCTTGCGTTGGTCCTTTTTGGCAAAGACTCTAGCACCCAACGCGTACAACTGTTTCTTGTTTCATCAAATGGTTGGTCAATGGTACTTTGCTGCCACTCGAAAATGGGACCATGTGGAACTGGTGGAGATTCCGCAAGGAGATTGTACTGGTTTAGTCCCTGGTCCATGCCCAGTGGAGTGGTATGAATACTTTTATGTCGTTGGACTTGTAGTTGCTTTCTCCAGGTTGATGACTACCCTCGAGCCAATTGTGAGCGATGGATGTAAGTATTTGTTTGAAGAATAGATATGATCTTGCTTTCCATTCTGAATTGAGAAAATCTCATCTTCTCGCTTCTTATCTTTTTCCGCAGTATCCAAAACTCAAGGGAATCTTTATTACAGCCGAAGAAAGCGACGATGAGGATACTGGCAAACTTTTGGCCGAAATCATTGAAGGCATGACTGGAATTGAGCCCTTGATGGATTATACTTTGGAAGAGTGTGGTTTGGCATCGATTGGCGTTCCCGTCCTAGTTAACTTGCTCAACAAGAACTTTTCGACCAAAAAGAGGCGATTGAATATTACTGCATCTGATTTAGTCGGAGCCAAGACAATTGGTGACATGGTTGAGGTAGTGGATGGATTCAAGGCTCTTGCAGACGACCAAG